>JAOTRC010000003.1:9092578-9118141 GCA_027497675.1 Cyprinella lutrensis
GTCAATATCAGCGCTAGCAATATAATTAGTTAGCTCATGGCAGAGTTTATCAGCCGAACTCCAGAGCGCAAATCTACGTTTGGTGTACCAAAACCATAGACACGGTGTCTTACATCTCTGCGTCTTTTTCCTGCCGCCATGCAGGCCCAGATGGTAGCCTATATGATTGTGATTAGCATGCCTATTATAAAGACACAAACCTTTTACTATCATGTCCATTGATTTTAAATAATATGCGCGCAGCGCGAGGAGGGAGGGAGAGAGAGAGAGAGCATGCAAGACAGCGTTTGTGTTGTGTGAAGACGTGAAAGAAGTGCACGCGCGGCTAGGGCGCGCGCTCTCTCTCTCACACAGCTCGTTTGCGCCCTGTCAAACACAGTCATTCTACTATACAACACTCGCCGATCAAAAAAGGCTTTGGCGGGACAAAAAGCGGACGATCGGACGTTTTATAAGATTAAATACACCCCGAAAGAAAAAAAAAAAACGACCCGTCAAAATAGCCAGTGATACATTTGCGACCCATTAAAAATTAGGGTCGCAAAAATGGGATTTCAAAAGGTCGCATATGCGACCATTTTGGTCGCAGTGTAGTTCCCTGTGATTACATTTTAATTTAAATAGCTGTTTTCTATTTGATTTCAAATATAATTTATTAATGTGATGGCAAATTAGCCATAACTCCAGTCTTCAGTGTCACATGATCCGTTAGAAATCGTTCTAATATGCTAATATTAATAGGAAACGTTTCTTAATATTATATGTTGAAAACAGTTGGTAAATTTAATGCACTTGCCTTGAATAAAAATATTGGTTTCTTTTAAAACAATAAAAAAGCATTTCAATGGCAGTGTAAAAATCAATCTGTGAAGAAGTGCCAAAGCATTAATTACTTGCTATTTCCTGTTTTGGACTTCCTGCTTAATAGATAAGCTGTTGTGTCATGCACTTCACATGGCATTCGTCATTGTTTAGGCATTTAAATTGAGATGACTGTACTGTGTGTGTAATGTGTATTTAGTCTATTGAAGTTCAGTGACAGAACAGAGGAATCTTCTTTAAAGTGTCCTCTTTAAATGTTGAATTGTATTAAATTTGTAAAATTGAAGCACACAGTTAATACCTACAGATTATGATTTAAAGGATCCATTTAGTTGTTTAATCTCTACTTGATCCATTATAAAAGCACTGGAATATTTCGGATTACTAATATTTAAGCTACCCGCAGTGTGTAAGCAGTCTAGTTAGGGTGTAGTATGTGGAAAAATTCGATGCAAATCCATAAACACATCCTGGATTTGAGGACAGCTACCATTTGCATCAAGGTAATGTTTGCATTTGGCTTGCATTGGGCCCCAAGTTTTTGGAGTTTAACTCTTGACATACTGGTATGTGAGGCCCAGTTTTGGAATGTATCCCATTACAATCAATGTAAAAGTCACTTGGAACAGTTTTAGAGCATATCTGTCTTATGATTTGACATGCCTGTGGTGTCGAAAACTGAGGTTTCAACAAGGAGACCAAAATATGAGCTTTGGAAAACCATACAGCTTTTATTACAGCCTTTCTCCAGTGAGAGTGGGCACAAATCAAGTACCCACATTGTAGTTTGTGGTTGGCTATGTGCTGAGTTGGTTTATGTCCGGCTATATTTTAATGGTGTTGAGTTGATTTGCATGTAGTCGTAGTATGTAGTAGAGTTCAGCCAGGTAACTTGTCATGGGGCCTGTATTATTAAATTATTCTCAAATCAAAGTGTATACCTTTCCCTAATTTTACAGGCCGAAATCAAAACCACTTCGGTCAAAGTCATTTTGGTCAGATTGTTTTCACATTTTGGTGAGGCACAGAACAACTTCAGTGAGTTTGAGTGGTTTTATGCTGAATCTCTTTAACAAAAGGACATTCTGGTTTCATCTTACTCTAGGTTGTTGTATAACCGGTTTGATGACCTCTATGCAGATTAATTACCTGTTCTCAACAAGGACATGACAAACACGTTAGTTGTCACCATGTTTTTGTTTTCTCTTACCTCTTCCCTCTTTTACAGGAATTGCATTTGAATGAGTGATCTATCTTCACATATTCACTAAGAGGAAAGACTTTTTAATGTTCTTTATGGCTCATTTTGCTTTGTGCTTGCTTTATCTGAGTGACACTCTGTGATCCATGGAATTACCTCATTTTGTTGAGTTGGGATGATGTTTAAAAGGGAAAAGATGCCATCTGCTTTCAATAGAGATGCTATTATTGTCAGGAAATCGTACAAAGAATTTTATTTACAACATTCTGTGCTGTTTTGTGTTATGCAATGAAGTTGTGCGTGTTTGTACGTGTGTGGGCCTTTGTGTGTGTAAGGGTGTTATGCAAATTGTGCAACTATATATTTTTCAACATTCCTTCCTATGATTTTCCCTCATGGAAAAGTTAAGTTTAGTTTGTTACTTTGTCACTACCATTCAAACATTTGTGGTCAGTATTATTATTTTTTTAGAAAATTATTCTCTTAATCAGCAAGAATGCATTAAATTGATCGGAAGTGACAGTAAAGACATTTTATAATCTTACAAAAAATTGATTTCAAAGAAATGCTGTTCTTCTTTATGTCCTGAAAAAAAATGTATCATGGTTTTCACAAAAATATCCATCTGCACAACTATTTTCAACATGTTTCTTGAGCAGCCAATTAACATATAAAAATGATTTCTCAAGGATCATGTGACACTGAAGTATCAAGTAATGCTGAAAATTCAGATTTTCATCACAGGAATAAATTACGTTTTAAAATATGTTGAAACCGATAACTGTTATTTTAAATTGTAATAATATTTCAAAATATTACTGTCTTTAAATTCAGTCTTGGTGAGATTTTTTTCAAAAACAATACAAAATCTTACTGAGACCAAACCTTTGAATGGTAATGTATGTCTCTTATTCAGATATCCTTCATTTTCTCTTCAGGTTCTGTTCTCACGGACTCCCATTCTGTCGCTCAACGCAGCAGAATGTCCATACCTGAGAACAACTATGGTAATCAAATCCATCTACAGTTTATCATAATCCAAATGCCCAAATGACACCAGTTCTCAGAGATACAGTATATGCGATTATGACATGGCAGTTTTACAACAGAGAAACACTGATCATTTTGTTATAATAAACAATATATCTCAAGAACTGTCCTCAACTAATAATAAATATTAAAATGAATTAATTTGTCCTTTTGTAATGAATTAAAAGATGGTCTGCGATGTCCAGGACCCAGTAATCATTCACAAAGCAAAACCACATTTTTGCTATTTCATATTTTACTACTATAAACATTTCTTTGTTTTAGTTCCCGTCAGCTATTTACATGCATCTACAACAAAAGTGTTGTTAATCAGCACAGATATTAGTCTTAAATACTAGTAATTTACAATTCACATTAAAACTGAGACCGTATTCACTTGAAAATGGAAACAGTAGACATTTTATAGTTTTCATTTTACCATGTGACAAAAAAAAAAAACTTTGTACTTATGTATTATGTCTCGTCGTCCTCAGATGATGAACCCAAGGCTCTTCCAGAGATGACATCAGAGGAATTCCAAGGTATTTTATCATTTTTGTTTACTATGAGTTTACAAATAAGTTTTTGAGCAGAGTACAGTTGTACACTGTTGGTTCTAGCGGCGTCTTACCATCTGTCTTGCCGTATCAGACAAGTGTATGGCTGAAGCACAGACCGGACGCTGCAGAGCCTCCATTAGACGCTATCACTACAACAATGGCATCTGTCAACCTTTCACCTATGGAGGCTGCGGTGGCAACCAGAACAATTATGAAACTGAGGAAACATGCATGACGACCTGCACAGGTACAGTTATTTTCGACTATTCATTTCCTGATCAGCCTTTATCCCTATAATATAATAATAAAGTGATAACTATGTGTTTGCATCCCAGTGAGGCTCATTCCCAGCAACCAGAAGGCAGATGTCGTTCCCTCTACTCCTATCCCTGACAACCTCCCCAGCTTTGAAGGTAAAATGGCAGATTATAAATCAGATGTCCTGAATTTCCCCATTTCAAACTTATCACAAGTGATGCAGTCTTAAATGTTTATAACACATTAGCAGCTCTTCGGATTTGGGAATAAATTATTTTTTATTAGGGCTCCTTGTGAAATGCGGTTAGACATTATGAGGAACTTAAACTCAATTGAGTCTGACTGTGTAAAAAGAGAGATAACTGCAGTTCTGGAGCTGTTTGAGAGACGATTACGAGCCTTGAACGGGCTGCTAATAATCAAAGTAACCAATTGGACGAGCTACAAGCGAATGTTTACAAGCTGATTGCTCAGGTGGAAAGTCTTGTGGGTTACATGAGGTTAATTTTTGAGATTTAAATTTTCTTTCAACTTATTCAACTCATGTAAGAGGGTTACATGAGTACATGAGGTTATTTGAGATGTAAGTTTTGTTTGGCAGTCAGATATTTTTGATTTTAAAATGCTGTTCCAGGTTGGCATATCTTACTCCTTAGCTGATGAACATTGTGTTTCTATGATATGACTCATATCTCAGATATCTGCAGATATCTCTGCTGCTGTTTTGTGGGAAAGTCTTAAAGTCTATATTAGGGGGGAAATCATTTCATGTATGAGCGAAAACTGAGGATTGAAATGTTATCTACATTGGCAAACCGAATGTCTCAGCTTGATCATTTTAATTTAAATAAACCAGAAAAAACCATTAACTTCTCATTCTTCCTGCTGTAACTCAATACAGAAGCCTGTGCTCTGCCATCCGAGTCCGGCCCATGCCGTGCAAGCTTCCGTATGTTTTACTTTGAGGCCAGCACTCAGTCTTGTAAGCCCTTCATCTATGGAGGCTGCAGGGGCAACCTAAACCGTTATGGTAGTGAGGAAGAGTGCATGTCAACTTGCTACGGGAAAGGCGGTAAGAGTACAGAAATTCTGCTTCCTGTTGTATGTATTTGCCTTTGCTTTGCTGGTGGCTTATGTTGTTGTACTACTTTGTATAGGGAGGTTGGATGAACATGGACATCTGAAACGTGGCCGCTGGACTCCAGGTGAGGCATCGTTTGAACTTTCTATTAATCAAAAAATGCATGAATCAAATATATCATGGTTTCCACAAAAATACAAAGCAGCATAATAAGAAATGTTTCTTGAGCAGAAAATCCTATTAGAATGATTTCTGAAGGGTCATGTGACACTGAAGAGTAGAAGAACGAAGGTTTGCCATCAGAGAAATAAATAACTTTTTAAAATATATTCAAATGGGAAATGGTTATTTAAAACTGTCACAGTAGTTTTGATCAAATGACAACATTGGTACCAAAATTCATACCAACCCTAAAATATTCATATATTTACTGTAAGTACAATGTGTAATGCATGTACTGGACAGATTCATTTTATTAACTTTAATACTTTTTTATATGATTTATAGTTTTTTGGCAATTTCACATCGGATATTTTTTGTGCAAAATTTACAAAGGGTCTATTTACACCAGATACTTTGTTGGCAGAGGCTGTTTACTCAAACTCCGCCCTCTATTGTCTGTTTGAGCCAGACAAGATTAACAAAGAAATCCCACCCATAACAGGATCAGTGGTGTTAAGAGTAAGGCGGGTGCCGTTTGCTTTTGACGTGACCGACCCCAGTTCGAATCCGACTTTTACCAAACAATTCTTCTTCCTTTTCCCATCACAAATCAGCTCAGAGTAGCATTTATGGTAAATAAAAATGAAGAAAACATTCAAGAAAGTGAAAAAGTGCCATACTTGTACTTAATTGTGGCAATAAATGTTTAACTAGAGTAGGATTTTAGGTTCCAATAAGGCAGCATCCATAATCATATACACTGAACATGTTATTATTGTACACTGTTTTATAATATACTACAGTATACTGAGGTGCAAATAGTATCTGCCACCCTGTAAAAACTATTTACACTTAGTGCAAAGAAACTACTTTTTGTTGCTATTTACACTTAATGTACTGTATATAACATTTATTGCTGTTTACACTCTTCCAGCCTTCTTCCTAGTGGCCACCCTGGCCATCATGTCTGCCCTACTTCTGGTAGGTTTGATCCTGATCGCAGTGCACAGAAACTCCCACAGGAGGTTCGACACATTGGATGACAAGGAGGAGTTGCTGCCTGCAGAGGAGCCGGTGTCTTATGAGAAGCTACCCAAAGTGGTTTCCAACTAAAGCCGGATGCCTTTCATTGTCTGGTACAAACTTCCATCTCATCACACTCCAGCATTCAGATCAATTAAAACCACTGAGAATTTAAGTTAAGTTCCAATTTGAGTACATTTTGTAAGATTTTAAATTATCAACAAAGAACATTATACATATGATTCGTGCAATCTGCAAATGTCTTCCACAAATGAAGAAGCAGTTAATTATAACGTGCATGTTTCATGGTTGTTTAAATGGGATATTCTACTATTGTACTATACTTCGGTGAGTTGATTGAAATACTTCTGTTACCTTCTTTGTCATCTGTCACTTTTTATGGAAGTAAATCAGCTTTCAGGGATATATTTATCACAACCGTAATGACGAAGAATATTATTAATAATGGAGTGGTTTCCCATTAACTGTTTTGACTTCACTTACATGTATGTGTTTCTACACATTTATACATAAGAATAATTCGTTGATTTGTTTATTGGCTTATAACAACAAGCATGGCACATTTTGTCTCTAGATTTCATTAGTGAGAATGATTCTATGGAAGTCAAAATATATCTATAGCAACATGCTTGCTTAAAACTGAATGCCTTTTAAATGACCTGTAACTGTTTTATTCATACCAGCCTATATTTGTTTTCAAGCATTGTTATTTTCAAATCTTCAACAATAAAGGTAAATTCAATCAGTTATTATTTTTTTGCAAGTTTATTGTCCCACCCTCCAAGCTAAATTCAACTGCCACTCTTTAATATCTTCTGTTCAAACACATGGACACAATTAAACCATTAGGGCAAGAGTTAACTCGATAATGAAGCTAGATTATACCCGGAAGGTCATGACGCATAAATGTCAGGGACAGAATGTCACGCATGTTGTTTTTTTAGCCTGTGTGTTTTACCTTTTCCTGAATTGTTCAATTTTCCCCTTTGTTTTACTGTTTACTGCTAAAAATGTTGCAGAAACCTTTTTTTATTGATAGCATTAATATTTTTTTTAATAAAAGGTGTTCTTCAATCAGTGTAAACGGCAAGTTACTCTTATGACAACATGCTGTGCTATAGAGCCATGTACATGTTCAATACATTTAAGACTTTAAAATATGTACCAGAATACCGAAACAGACTTTCAAAGTTTGATTTTTAAACATTGCTGAGCAAAAGAGAACACACACACAAAACATCTTGCCCGCTAGTGGTCGTTCACATTTGACTAACCACTAGGGGGCGATGGTGGATTTGATGTTGGCAAAGTTTAGGAACACAAGGAAACGCAAAGTAGGCCTACTGCATTATTTTGGTCTTGTTTTAATTATATCACATGTATCTCACTCCAATAATGAAAGTGTATTTTAGATACTAAAGTTAATATTTTACTCTGAATGAAAACTAGGGAGTCACAGACATGAGCACTTCTGTCACATACAATAAAGCAGTATCAAGTCCATCTTTATTACTCTTCATTTTTGTAAATAGCAAACACTTCAAGATTTATTGCTGTGTGAGGTACGGGCAGAGTGAACCTAATTTATGATCTAACTGTATTTTTCATAAGAGAAATATTCTCACGCACAGAGCAGCATTTGGAATGTAGTTTCTGTCTTTGTCTCAGCAAGCTGAGACCTCTGAAATTAGGTCATAAAGACCGAGCGATTAGCTCATTTCCCAGTCATGTAAAATCACCCCCTCTGCTCACACAGAACAGGGGAAAAAAAAGGAAGGCAGGAGAACATGACAAAAAGTCGGCCTAACATGGCAAACTTACTACAAAGCCTTTGTGTCGAGCATTACAAGTTTACTACAGTAAGAACAACCCAGCTAGACTGGGTTCAATGTATATCGAGAAAAAGTGAAAAGGTCTTGATGGAGGTGTTTTGGAAAACCTGAGAAAGTTGGAGGAATGAGGGGGGTCATGGCTCACACTTAGATCACGAAAGTGCAGTGTGGGAAACGTACTGTGTTTACAGAGTGCCTGCAAGCCACCCCATTCGTCTACTGCAGGGCTCCAGGATGTTGTAAGGGCCTTTTGTGTTTAAGTGTGTATCTGAGCCTTGGCCTATGTAACCCCTGCATGTTGTCAGTGCCCGTGGTCATCTGGTTTCCATCCCGCGTAAGTGTAATTGTGCTTATTTAGTGTGACACCCCTCCTTTCTCCTCCCTCCTCACCCATCACGCCAGCTGCCCAACTAACTGCATGGATACTCGGCATTCCATGAATGTGAGAGCGCCAAGTAATGGACCCAAACACACAATCTTCTTGACTCAAGTTTACTGAGAGTTTTCAAGACAGACAGACTGCAAAGTCACTTTACTTTTGTCTGCAGATAACTGATAAAACATATATTTTCTGCTATTTTAAATTTTTTTTTTTTTTTTTTTTTTGAACGTGCTCATTCTAGGTGATTGGACCAAATAATTAGGTACTCTCACAAGTGCAGGATGAGTCACCAATACTTTTGTTCCAATATCCTGGAATATAAAGAATCATTTATAAATGTGTTCATGCATCTTCATTTTGTCAACTAGACACGAACCAAAACCGTACCAGACTTTGAGGATGCAAAATATATCATGCTCAACGTTTTCCTGTTTCAAACCAGCACAGCTACTTCATGTTTAGTGTTCTTTGCACCGCGATGTTTTATTCTTCTGACTATTGGTCACAAGGGATATGACTTTGCAGGTCAAAGCAAACAAAACATAAACTTTGGAATGCAGCGAAATTTGCATGAGCTTGCGTTTTATTTATTTTCTCAAAGGTATCACTGTAGAACTTTGGCCTCTCTATCAACATCTGTGGTTGAAACATGAAATTGCATTATGAAATGTGCTGATTTTATAATTTTTACATCAGTTCTCATCTGCATGGATGAATCTGATTATTTGTAGTGGTTGTATGTGATCACCATAAGAGTTTATATATTATTCTACATTGGCAGCAAGAAGAAACGATAACGATGAAAGATCCAAAATACATTTTGTTTGAGCAAGTATTTCCCACCATAATATTCAGACCAGTTTACAGACAAAATTGTGGTCTCGCAGGAAAACAATTATTTTACGAGGTGGCAATTCCATATGAATTTGTAAAATGTTTGAATTATATGCAATTAATGAATTAAAAGTAGGCTACACTTTAAGCAAAGTAAGCATAAAGGTCCAACCCACCAACCAAACCCCTAAACACAACTGTCACTAAACCTGTTTCCATTGCAGTTTTGCAAAATATTTCTTTTTCGAATTGCCTGAAAAACCTTCTCATTCGAGTGTAAAAACTTTTTTGCAATAAATGGGAGTTTTTGATTCAATTTGCGCAATTTTAAGAGTAATGGAAACGCGGTTATTGTGAGCTGATCATACAAATGCATGGAAAGTAGCAACATGAAATAGTGACGAGTTTCCATGAGATTGAAGAGAGAACACAATCTTGATAATAATTGATTATAATACTTTTGGTGCCACACTGTATGAATATACCTATAAAAATGTAAATTAAATGATTTTAACCACTTTATGCAAAATATATTTTAATTTTTAAGGATAGCTATGTGTATGTTTTTAATAGGCCTACTTAATATATCTCTTTTTTTAAGTTAATGTGTAAAAACGCTTTATGGTTTTCTCACCTATGATGAGTGTGTTGTTTAAATTGATAAAACTCACAAGCCCATTCACCCCTGCATCAGTTCATCCTCCACTGCAGCCCTCTGCACCTCTCAGGCCTGTCACCACATCTTTAGTGCCTGACAACAGACTACAGTGAAAAACAGCAGAAGATCAACACAAACCACATCCGACTCAGAGATAGAGAGTGAAAAAACATGTCACAATCTGGAAAGATTGGGTTCTGATAAATGACAGGAGAAAAAGAGAGAGTGCACTGGGGTGAGAGGCAGCCTCAGAGAAAGCCACTGGTGATGATGTCATGGCTTTGGCTCTCTAGAGCGTGGAGAGGGCCGGGCCTCAGCGCAGCGCCGGGGGGGTGCGGGGCCGTGGATTGGGTCTTGGCGGAAGGGGGACTGTAATTTGAGTGACCCCCATCTCAAATTGAAAGCAGTTGTGAATTCTCTCGAGGGTAAAGTTTAGCAATCCAGACTCGGCTCACGGTTCCCACGACTCAGTCCGACCTCCCTCCTCACTCTGTCCCGATGTCCATTCTTTCTCTCTTTCCTTCCTAAAATCTCTAGTCTCCGTGCCTATAAATGGGAAGTCTGGTGGCAGTTTCGAGGAAAGGCCATCACTGAAAAAGGCAATGAGGAGGACTCGCAAGCATCCATGATTATTAAAAGAAATCTGGAGATTATAAAATGCCTTTGAAATGGAACATAGTTGGAGGCAGATAATTAAGGAGACTGTCGAGTGGCTAGACCGCACCCGCCTCGTTTTTCTCTCAAATTTCTCAATCATTTTATCGTCTTCTTTATCTTTCTTAGCAAGACAAACGCCTGGTCTGCATCTGGGGAAAATGACCAGTGCAACCAACACACAGGAAAATATCTCTTAAGATCCCTTAAAATTTTAGATCATTTGACCTTTTATGACAAGCCACGGTTTGTTCAGGATAAAAAACATCACGTAGTGTGACTCAGAATCATATTGGAATTTATGTGTTATAAATTTGTGATATTTGTCAAAAATGGAACAATGAATCGCGATTAATTGCATCCCAAAAAAAAAAAATTGTGTCCATATGAATGTACTATGTAGAATTATTTTTTTATACATAAATACTCACAGATGCAATACTGTATATTTAAGAAAAAATGTGTTATTTATATATAAAATATTTACACTACACTATAAATGCAAATATTTCTCAAATATATACATACATGTGTGTGAATATGCAAAATAATTATACATGGTACACATACTGTACCTATTATGTAAACACAAACTTTTATTTTGGATGCGATCAATAGTTGCATGGCCCCCCAAAAAAACTTTTTTTAAACTATACTAAACTAGATAAAATATTTGTCCTTTAGTTTAATGCAGAATCTCTTGCATGTCTTTGACCCATCTGCGATCTGAAAGTTTATATTTCAGTAATATTTCAGTACTGAGGTTCATAGTCTGTCTTAAAGAACATAGAGCCAAGAGGTCTAAAGTCATTTTAGTTTCCTAATCCATCCACCCACTTGCTATGAATATTGTTGTTTCAGCAAAGTGCTGGCAAGCTCAAATCTTCCAATCAAATTATGTTTTTGATTAACATAGGCAGTCTGGTCTAAAGCACACCTGACCCATGCAAGAGACTGGGATTTATTTGGAAAACACAGGCATATCATTTGATGCCTGAAGAGTCTTCTTTTGGAAAATGATGATGATGTGGTATAGTTGAAAAAAAAAAATGCATTCAAAGTGTAATTTCTATAATCTTCTGGCCGTACAGCAAATTGCTGAATGCATATGTTGCCCAAGTAAACAACCGCGCACAAAACTGATGGGAGCCTCTGCATTGTCTTGGATGACACATTGCCAACATAAAACTAACTGCTGGTTAAATGCTTCCAGACCGCAGCTGTAATGTTTTTCCTCGGTTGTATCTATTGTTACGATCTCAGTCCAGAATACCAGCTAGGTAAAATGTGTGTGGCAGTCTTTACAGCCAAGTATGTGTGTGGCAGGCTTTGTAAGCAATAATTCGTATTTATGGTTCAATAAGAATTACAGGCTTGTGCCATAGAGAAATGAGTGATCTTATGCAAAAGGGTGAGGCTTCGATTTGATGTCAGACATGAGGAAAGTTGTTTAAGGTCATCGGTTTGAGTCCGAAACCTCACTTTCTCTCTCTTTCCCTCTCTACATAAGCACCATTGTGTTTTTGCATGATAAAATCAAGAGGAAGGAATGTTTGGGGCTGATTCAAAAATGTAAATAGCATTTTAATTTACAAAGATGTGTTATATGTTGACTTGGAGAAACAGCGGAGACATGCTTTGTGTGTCTAGCACATTGATTTGTTGTGTAAGAATATGCTTTAGCCTGATAAGCTGTACAAACCTCGTTATGTGTGAAATATCTTGACAGCTTCACAGGGAGTGAATTGTGTTTTAACAGGACTAATTGCAAGTTGTGGTGCAATTTCAATTCCCGCAGTACTGTGCGTGCTCACCTTTGTGCTCTCTGGGTTGTTCTGTTTTATTAGTCAGGCCGTGTCCACAACTTTTTGGACTTAAGCCCTCGGAGACACTGTCTGGGTCTGTAACATCACAATAGGAGCATGATGAAGTGCTTTGATACATGGAAGGTCAATCTCTCTTGAACGCATTTATCATCTCAACCGGTCGTTGGAATTACATCCAATCAGCAATCATTCCCATGTTTGGTGACTGAGGCAATCGGCCCTCAATTTGTATTCAGAATGTAAATATCCATTGACTTTAGGTCTATGTTTGTTGCATGGTTATCATTTATCATATTTAATGTTAAGATTTTAAATTAGATATATTTTTCTACTCTCAGTTTACACTTTAATTGTAGTTTGTTATGCGCTTTTTCAGTTTAACTTCAACTTATTTAATTCACTTGCCAAGACAACATTATTTATTTAGCAAATTTAGGCTACACATACAACAAAAAACAAGCAAACATTTTAATAGACCAAATATTTGATCAATAATCTCACTATTGTTTATCATTTTTCATAAGATTTCAATGAGAAGCGCCACTTGACGTTGTTTCCAAATTGGCAGTGGCTAACATGATCTCAAACAAATGTGATAGAACCAAAATAAACTTTCACTTAGTTGGGAGAGAGAAAACTGAGAAAGTGAGAGTGAATTTATAATATGTGGCATCTGATTGTATTTGAAGTGTTTGCATTCAAGATATGGTACCAAAAGAAGTCCAAAAAGATGATAAACTGGTAAGAAACTTTCTTTCACATTGCATTCCGGTATTATGGTGACCTAATAAACAAAACCAGCCAAACAATCAAAACAGCCTGATATTCTCACAGTCTTCCTGTACCGTTTCATTACTTGTGAGAGGATATGACATCATTCACTGAGAATTCAGTCTCTCAGAATATTTTGGATGTAGAGTCACCTAATTTATGAAGGATCGGGCTTTTTGGTGGGCAGCCTCGGAGACAACAAAAATAGCTTGTCAAGGAGTGGGCTGAATAAATGTCTCATGGATGAACTTTTTGAGGGTGGAGATCTGCATTGAACAGCACAGAAGATAATTGGCGCAGGTCTTGTTGATCTCTGGGTGGTCACTGACGGTTAGACTTCCCCACAGCTGCCTTCACAAAAGAGAGCTTTCAGGATTATGGGTGGACAAATAGGAGAGATGTGAAAAATAAGAGCCCACCAAAGATGCCTGTTGTATCCTTTTGAACATTGGATTACATTTTTTAGTTTTTTTTAAAGCAAACCTTCTGTAAAATGTTTCAATACTATTGCCAAAATAAGTTAGCAATTTGTGTTTGTTAACATGATTTTAGTGTGAAAACATAGATTACAACCCGAGTAAAATCCACTTTGTTGCCATGATTGCTTAAACCCCTAAAACGACTGTATAGAAATTACGATTAAAGCAGCATTACAAGGTCAATAATGTACTTTTTGACAGAGTAATTAATGTACTTCGGTAAAAATTGTAAATGTAAAAATTTTTTTTTTTACAGTCTTTTTTTACAGTACAGTTTTTTACAGCCTTTTTCCAGTAATGAGTTTTTGCACTAGAACGTTTCATCCTTGTCCAGTGTTTGTGCTATTTCACTCCAGAAGTTACAAGCAATAATATGTCTTGGTACTCCTTTAAACTAAATGTGTGTCTCTTAAAGTCACCATGAGCAAAATGGGACAATCTGTCACGAGATCAGTTGGTAATTGAGCTTAAGGAGAAAGTTCACCTAAAATTACAAATTCTGTCCTCATTTACTCAAGTTGTTCCATACCTGTATGAATTTCTTTCTTCTGCTGAACACAAAAGAGGATATTTTGAAGAATATGGGTAACCAAATAATTGGTGAACAAACCATTGACTTCTAGAGGGGAAAAAATACTTTGGAAATCAATGGGGCTAGTCAACTGTTTGGCTATGGCATTCTTCAAAATATCTTAATTTGTGATTGGAACAATGAAGAGAGAATTTTTATTTTTGGGTGAACTAGCGAAAATTGTTTTAATAATGTTCAGGCATGGTAAGAATGATGTGTTTTGCCTTTAAATGTTGAAACATTTGAGGCATTTATTTACAAGGAAGGAACATGAAGAGACTCAAACAATGTTACTGCCACCAGCTGCGGGAACAGATCGCAAGCCACACAGCACCTCCCTGTTCCCATTTGCCTCAGTAACAGGTGTGAAGACATGGCCTGCATTTCACAGAGACTTGTGGTATAGCGATCAAAACCGGAGCCACAGACAGTACATTACTCTCACGCTGGGCCGTCACGTCCAGTTTAGAGATGGACAGAGACAGGATGTAGGCCCTCTGTTTACTTTCACAAAAGGCTCTAGCCATTTCCTGTGGGTCATTTGGTGACTGAAAGCAATAGTCTTGGGTTCAATGGTTTGCAGTTCAGCTGACCGTCATGCCGTTTCTGTTGACCTGTCCCCTCAGAAACAATAAAATGATGTGTCTTCTCTTGGCGGACACCACAAAGCAAATTATATCTTGTTTTGAAGGTGATAGTTATACAAGTGAAATGCTTGACATTGGCTTTCTTATGGAGGTGTTATATGAACAATCATACATGTACAAAAATAAGTCTTTGGTTTTTATTTCCCTTCTTTCACAAATAATTTTTTTATCCTTAGGTGTGACTTCAATATGATCAGAAAGCGATTCGTGAAGATGTCTTCAGATCCACACAACATACCTTCCATAATGCCCCTGATAAAAGCTTGTTCCGTTACAGCTGTGTAGTCGCTGTTCTGCAAATGACAAACATGAGTGAAACAAATTACATACATTTCCTAATGCTTTAAACCTTCTGTTTCAACCTTGAGAGGCCTGTAATTGGCCTTCACCGACAGGCCTCTCTGCAGCTCTGAAAGCACATACACTCCCGTTCACCCTCCCACTGTGTATATATGAATCATGGATCATTTGTGCAAGCCTGCGGCTTTCTCTGTGGCGACCCCACCGGTCTCCAATTGACTCATGCTTAAAGGTGACTATGATCCCTTCCAACTTTGCCGTCACTGACTGCGTGGTGACTTTCCAGATGTTTTCCATGAACACGTGCAAGACCGTGATTAGTCTACATCTGATCATTAAATTCGCATGCTGAGGTGTGGTGTGGTGGTAACCTCCTGAAGGCGCTAACTGACTGTTGCCATGTCATTGTGGTTTAATGGCATCTCAGGCTGATCAACAGCTCCAGGTCAGAGCCAGTGACCAGGCTCCTGAAATTAGAGAAACATGAGCATGTGTTTTCTCCTCACACTCCCCCACTCAAGCTCCTCTCATGCCAGTGGTACTGCGGGTAAAAGAACTAGGCCCAATATATGTTTTTTATATCTAGGTCATTGGGATGTGTGTGGCTTTGGATGGGAGCGCAGCCTAATCTATGGGCTTAGTAAAATGCTTTCAGCTGTGGCGAGCTTTTTCTCCCCTTTACGCCTGGATCTTGCACATGCTGGATCATTAGATAGCAACTCCCTGTGCTTTCATCATCCAACCTGATGGATTTTTTTTTCTGTTGATGGTGACTGTCTCTTGAGTTTAAGTCTGTGTTTTTTCCATCCAATAATGCAGAAGACACAAATGGGAACACCTTTGGAAATCTTCCTGGCATTTAATTTCTCCATTGTTGGAGGCCAGTGAAATATATCTAACAACCCTAAGTAGAGCATCACTGTTTAGGCCATCTTCAGAGTGGGGTATAGGCTACATTATAAAACTACTATTTGGCATTCAGCCACTGACTAAAGTTGAAAGGCAGAATTCCTTATGTTTACTGATTATTTGCCAAAGGATTTTCATGTTTCTCTCAAAGACACCTTTGGATTTCAGTTTACTGTTTTGGAATAGAGTACCCTGATGAGGCAACATTTGTCATTGGACCTTATTGGAACCACTAATCTTTAAGAATTAATGTAAAATATGGGAGACTAGAACTAATAGTTCACCCCAAAACAATATATATTTTGTCTTTATTTACACACCCTCAAGTTGTTCTTAACCTGCGTGACTTTATATAAGATATTTAGAGAAATGTCTCAGTGTTCAATATCACCAAAACTATTTGATTGTAGACATTGTTCAAAATATCTTCTTTTTGTTCCACAGAAGAAAGTCATACAGGTTTGAAAAAATCATGAGGGTGAGTAATTAAAAAAGTGAGCAACACAATAGAAGTTTATGTTCCCCAAATAATTTTTCTTGGTGTGTGTTATTACATTTTAATTATCTAAAGTACATTTTCCACTGTAAATAATCTGTTGTGCATAGAACCATTCGGATGTTAAAAGTTACAATACAGAAACTGTATTGAACATTTCCATAATTATTTTCTAGGAAGATACAGTCATATTTCTCAACATATCTATTATACCATATTTAATGGCCTTTCAGGTAAATGTAAACAATTATGACAAGTAAAATGGCAAAACTGGATATGGTGAATTACAAAACCCCCCAGATGAGATTGAATGAATACGAATTCAATGAGTCCAATTCAATGAGTCAGTATGTGTCTTTGTGGTTATCTTATCAATTTAACTTCATGAAATTGAATTCTTAATGAGATGCATTGACTTTTTCATTGTCTAATGTGATAATCGTAGAACATGAGCATTCCATCTAATGTTAGATTGTTTAAAAAGAGATTTCTTAAAAAAATAACATGCTTTGGATATTTTGGATGAACAGTTTTAAACCGTCTTTAGAAGAAGCCCAATCTTTTTCTCAAACATTTTTTTTATTCTCACTCTAGTTTCTTCCAAAACATTTGCTTGATTAAAGGGTAGGTGATCTCAGAGGCGCATGACAAACCGTTATGATGAAGACATTACTTGCACTGACATGTCTGACTATTCCTCACGCTATACTGTAAATGTAACATATCTTTATTATTCAAGCTGAACGCATGACGTTATAGAGTCATTTTAGTTTACTGTCTGGAAGTTAGTTTGGTGATATTTTGCTATAAAAGTCAGGTCAATCTTCATGCTTTAATTGGGGTCTGAGAGACCCAAAAAACATTTTAGTTCAAAAATCATTTAACAAGTGTTAGGTTCATACTTAAACACTCAAATTGTAACTGAAAGATTGAACTATTTTCAAATGAGTGACATTTTTACTGGGGCAAGTTGTCACACACACATAGTTTTCCAAGACTTTAAGTAAGTGTCTACAATACAGTAAATATTGGAGTAAAACGTGTGACAACTATCCCCTACTACTGTAGGCCAATTGAAGTCTATGAAAACATAAAAAATAACGTAAATTTATTTTTATTAGGTTATTTGACCTCAGGATGTTGGTACTGTGACTTAAAAACAGATCATTACCTCTCTGGCTAATTTAACGCGTTTTTAATAGCTCTACAAATTTGATAAACTGCCGCTGCTCACAGAGACGCCCTCGTAACATAACGGGACTTTGCTGAACTTTGCACTCATCCGTAACTGTAGCCTACTCTTTTGTTATGACTGATTATATTCCCTGAAGCAAATGATGTATGAAGACAGCAGCAGTAAAGGAGTTAACGCTGACAGGACGTTCAAGGAGTCCGTGTCCACACGGTGGGCACTTCTACTCCTCTCTCACACTCGTGCTCACTCACTCTCACATGCAGCCTCCAAACTCACTTCAGTCTTTCTCAGTTCTCCACAAATAATTTGACCATTTTTTGTAATTAATACATTCGTTACGCAGTCTAAATGTAGTGCGAGTGATCAATGAAGACAAGGAAACCAAAATGAAGATGTTCCTTTTAAGTTTTAACACTTAATTTTACGTTTTGAACGGTAGCGTTTGTTTCAGCTTTCGCACGCGCGTAACGTCAAGTCGAGTGACGCGTGACTGCACTCTTTTATGGGACGGTGTTCACGCGAACAGGATCCAGTTAGAATGATGACAGCCCATACTCAGCGGAGAGACTCTCAAGAAAGTTGGAAACTGAACACCGGAGCATCCAACGTTGCTTAGGTCATTTCACTACAGGAAGCCAAGCTTCGAGAGGCATTGTTTAGTCAAAGCAAGCAGGAATACTCACTGATGCTCACGAGCTGGGAAAACTGTTGACTCTTTTCTTCAAAGTAGGATATTAGAATTGGAAACGGAGTATTGGCTGCGTTACTTTTGATGTCTCCGAACAGCACACCTGTAAAGGTATGTTCCTACAGCTTATCAACTTGTCAATTTTCTCACGATCAAAGATAAGGAAAATATATACGTACCACGTCGAAAACCAGTTCTGATAAGTTGATACAGCAATAAACTTTACAATAACCTATTGGCTAGTGCTTAGGATAAGTTTTTTTTATATAAAATAATTGATTTTTTTTAGCGTCTAACAAGGGGGTGTCTGTTTTTAACAGGTTAATAAACAGAGATTGATAAATCACACACAATATGAGAGCAAGTTAAGAAGTGTGTGGATGTCTATCATCATCATGTCTTTGACCTCTAAAAACAGTACTGGTTAACAGAAACATATGTATATTTTTAGAGTAGACCTAATGTATCATTTGTATCTATATCTGTTTACCCGCTCCATAATTTTTTACCATTCAGTTCCCAATTATGATTTCATCTCACTGCACTGCATGGGGAAAAACTAAGCTGATCTGTTATCTGGTTTGGATTGAATGAACATTTAGCTGGTCAGAATGGAAGACAAGTGAAACCAAATTAAAAAACCTTGATTGTGAGACCAAGTCATATTGGAGTCAACATTTAGCTGGTCAGAATGGAAGATAAGTGAAACCAAATTAAAAAACCTGATTGTGAGACCAAGTCATATTGGAGTTTAAACCAGTTTAAACAAGTGAGCCAGTTTATGCTGGATTAGGGTGTTTATTTTCAGCAGGGGGTTTTTACACCTTGTTGCTGTTTTAAGCTGGATTTCCAGCCTGGTGTGTTCATAAAACCTCTTTAAAACCATCACAACAGACCAGCTAAAAACCTTAGGCTGCTTTAAGATGGGGGGTTTTACCAGCAGGGTATAGACTCATTCTGTAACATTGAATTACCTCAGCCTTAGCTCACAGGCAGCACTGGAAAACCCTTCAACATGGGATTGCTTTCAGCATCTGATCTTTTCTCAGTCCAAACTTTCTCAACCACTCTTACAGCCCCCCTCTCTTGCTCAACAAACACTATTTTCTTTAGCAGCTGGAATGCTGACTATTCGGGGTGGACAAATAAAACTTCCCAACGAATCCCGTCTGGTCTCAATTTACTCGTTAGTTCAGCCGGGAATACAACTCATTGAAAAGATGTCAGTCTTTACAAGTGGGAATCTGTATGCGCAAATATTGCCTGAGTTAAGCCCCAAATATGTCATTTGCTATTAAAAACGAAACTCAACTTCATCTTGGATCAGTGAAATCTTGTGATTGATGGCACAAAAACATTAATGCATCCCAGGTATTCTGCATTACATTATACAGTATGCTGCTGTTTTGCAAGTTCATGTTTTTGTGCTTTATGGCAAACACACACACACCACACAGTTGTCTTTCAGTAGAGCCGTGGGATCATGTTTATTTTCCTTTCAAACACGCAAGAGACATGTATAGGCCTACTTGGTAAAAACAGAACACCTTAAAGTCTAACTTTCTTGAAAATGTCAAATTTGAGCTCTGAAAACTCTTAATTCTCCACAAATGACACTTCATGGTTTTCCAGCTCATTATGTTATTTAAAAAATTGAAGCACATTTCAGGGCAAAAAAATCCTTAAATATCGCCCATTTGGGTCTTTGGGGAAGAAGGGGTATTGTTTGGTCGTTTTCATCATATCAAAGAGAAGAATAGTCTTTGGGATTGGTCATGGAATCTGAACTGAGTGACAGGAAGTCAGCCAAACCCTCCCTCTGGATGTTTGGACCTTTGAATGTGAAGGTTAACATGCAAAGCTCTGTTTGCTTTGAAAGCCAACATCCCCTTTTCACCATCCACTTATTCACTTGGAAAACTGTCCTTGCTAATGCCGGCCTGCTGCTTAGTTTACCATGAATTTAGGAGACAAACGCTCTCCTCCTAAGAGCTTGGAGGAAATACACCAAATCCCCATTTCCTCCCAGTGCTCCCCAACTACAAGAATTTGGGCTGATGAGCTTCCCAGGTTCATGCTCCAAGTCCCACATGGAGTGATGCGGTACAATACATGTCTGAGGTGCAAAGCGCAGCTCAAATTCTGTGTATCATTTTTCACAGTGTCAGAATGTTTGTTACAATGGCTGAGCTTTAATGCCCCATTTTTTAATGTACATACTTTTTACACTCAGCATGCACATGCATATTAAACATTTTTGCAGTAATTAGTGCAATTAAATGACCTGCTCCATTGTTTCACAGTCAGAAAAGAAATGTAGGAATCGGAACAAAGCCAACAAACTACTCAAGACTACAACAACCATGGATGCTCATGTAAACAAGATACCGCAATTAAGTTTAAATGAGTACAACTAGGCTACATTTTTATCGCTCAGACAATAGGCAAAGATGAAGCAATTTTACTCCCCCTTATGGTGTTCCAAACCTGTAAGACTTTGTTTAATCTTCTGAGAGACAAATGAAGACATTTTTGATGAAATCAGAGAGCTTTCTGTAATCTACATTGACAGCTATACACAACTACAATTGCTTAAAAGTCCACTTGAATCCATTTGAATTTAACGATTTAGACCAAATTTTCTGAATATAACATTTTTTTTCTACACGTGAATGAACTTCATTGGTTGCGGAACTTCATGCGGAAGCTCAAACTGTTGCGTAACACACAAGAATTAACCTCATTGGTTCTTGCAAGTCATGCAAAGCTTGTCGCTTCCGTTTACCACAGCTGATGTGTGAGTTGATGAATTTTTATGTCAATAGAAGCCTAAATTCAATCTATTCATCATATAAAGCGATCTTATCTCTTCAGAAAATTTGGACTAAACCACTCAATTCATACGGATTAGTTCTACGATCTCTTTATGAACTTTTGAAGTGTCAAAGTCGTAGTTCTCTATAGCTTTCAATGGAGGGGACAGAAACCTTTCAGATTTCATCAAAAATCAATTATCTTCACTTGTTCTTCATTTGTGTTCCATAGATGAACGGAAGTCTTACATGTTTGGAATGACATGATGAGGGTGAGTAAAAGATGACAGAAATTTTAATTTTGGGGTGAACTGACCCATTGTATTTGCATTAGGTAGATGTTCTATTAGAAAATGCATTCAATTTTGATGTTTCATTTTCATTGCAAATGCAAATGTTCTAAGATATTCCAAGATGCATCTGTCCAATAGATATCCATGTAGAGATTCTAATGGAGACCCCTCCCCCCCAAAAAAACACAACACTACAACCTCTAGAGCATCTAGCCTGAATCCAAGAGAAGTTCTATAGCAGCCAAGAGGCTGACTTAAACAGAGGCATTTCTGACACTGGTGGAGGAGAAAAGGGATGGCTTTGGGAAGGGAGAAGGTTGCTTACGGTGGAGTTTTCTGACTTTTCTGACTGTTCCTCTCAAGGAGTCTTGTGTTTGCAGTGGTGATGGTACGGGTGCGTTTGTAAGGGTTTCAAAGTGCAGGTGTGTGAAAAATTCACAGCTGTGAATGCAGTCCTCTGTCTGGTGACTCAAATGGTGACTGCAGTGTCTCTCTGCCTGACTTGACAGCGTCTTCCATGAGTAACCCGTCCCACCCTCCTGCACTTCTCTGTGACTCTTGATCACCCCAGGTTTCTATCTGCACCCCTGCCGAGTTCTTTCATACAGGGCAAAGTTCACAACATTTCAACTTAGCCTTGCTTGGATCATTTATCCAGTTGTCTTTATCTCTTATCTTTGATCATTAGAGACATTCTTGCTTGTAATATATAACTGTTTAACTTCCCAAACTCGGTTCACTATATGCATGATAGAGCGTTTCCTTTTCCTTGCTACTAAAAGGTCCATTAGCCCCCCCCCCCTTTCCCATCACTGATAAATTGATTGGGCTGGATGCTAGTTTGTTACCTTGAGCTTTATGGGCAGACACTTATTATTTTATAGACACCATTTGTAGAGCAGCTTTCCTTCTATAATTAGTTGCATGTACTGAGACAAAGGGGATTTCCCTGGTGGAGCAGGCAAGAGCTCAAGGCTTTTTTTTAATAGCCCCACTCTTCACCACACCCGATGACACTTTTATTGAGCCTCAGGAACTTGGATGTTTCAGCCCTCTCGGCCAAAACTCTTTCCCCTCACTGTATTTTCTCTGGGGAATGATTGCCTTTCCGTGCAATCATGACACATTTCTGAAGAGCCATGAATATGGCTCTTTTGAACTGCATAAACTGCTTTCCATTGGTCATTGTGAGTTCACCGGCCTTGTTTCATAGTGTGAATGTCAGGAAATGCTCTGGTTTTACTGGCCAGTTGATAATGGCCAGATTTTGACGATCTCACATGGACTGCATTACTGATGCACACACTCTAAAAATTGCTGAGTTGTTTTAACCCAACTTTGGGTCAAATATGGACAAACCTAGCCATTGGGTTACATTTTTTTAATCACATTTTAACCCAACGTTTGGGTTTGTCCATAGTTGACCCCAAGTTGGGTTAAAACAAGCATTTTTAGAGCACCAAAATGTAGGCCAAATTTGTGCATTAAAAGTGTTGAAGATTATAAAATATAGGGGGACACATTATAACGCTGATCAGCATAGCTGGTGAATATTAATTGTAATTTGTAAGCAAAATTAAATTCTTTTTCCCCAAAAAGTGGGTGTGATTTTCTAAAAGCAGAAGTGACATGTCCATGTCTTCAGTTCTAATTGCTATTTCACCTTAAGCCAATTATTTGTTCTTAGAAACCGTTTTACAACCCCCACTTATTATTGTACAAGAAGGTACAATATTGAACAAAGACTTGAAACAAAAGACTCCACAAACTCCTCTCAACCTCACGTAATTGAGGACCACATACAGTTTGGCCTGCATTGCCTACAGTTTGGCCTCCCCACTGCGACATTGCTTTCATGCCCACTGCATTTCCTCAACAGCATTTGTGTAAGTATGGGTGACTACCCCTACTGAGCATTATCCATTGTGTTGGGGAAGCCTTTGTTGTCTAACTGAACAAGGAAAAGACTAAAATATGGTGCTGGTGTTGGGCAGCCATGTCGGAGGGGGAGTGGAGAGGTGGATGGCAGAGCTGTGGTCCGGCTCCACGGGGAAATGTGAAGGTCAGCTGGAAAACAAACAATAACCTCCGAAACTCTCAGTTTAAGACAATAGAGCTTCAGGGCCAGAACTGACCCCGCTCACATGGGCTACAATAGTCACGCTCCTGTTTATTTATGTGTTTGGGTGCATCAGCATTGACCTCACTTTGTGAACAGATCAGCTTTTGAACATCAAAACACATCTTCTCTCTTCACTCTCCACACAAACATGCACTTCTTGAGTGTCAGATAGTAGTTAGATAGAATGATGTTGCATTCGGTGTAAGTGTGTTTACAATAGTGAGCTCTGTTAGCAATATAAATTCATCTGTTGATAATTCTTTACAGTTCCGTGTCAAAGCAATAGTTTCAGGTTGAAACCAGAAGCTTTGCTTTTTTCTTTTTTTTTTTTCGTTGCAAAATATCTATGAAGAAAATTAATTTGTGAGAGCTTTAAGAAAGCCTAAATTCAGTTTATAATAAAGTGATCAAGTCTCCTCAGAACATTTTGGACTAAACCGCTCAAATCATGGATTAGTTTTAGGATCTCTTTTTGAAGCATCATAGTGGTAGTTGCTAAGTGTCAATGGAGAATACAGAAACCTCTCAGAATTTATCAAAACTATCTTCATTTGTAAATGAACGAAAGTCTTACGGGTTTGGGACGGCATGAGGGTGAGTAATTATTGATAGAATTTTCATTTTTGGATGAGCTGTCCCTTTAAGGGCTCAGCTGTGTGTCAGTGACTGACTCTTTTATATTACAATACAAAAAAACAGTGAACTCATTCCCACAGTAACATAAAATTATCATCCAGCTCTACTACCTTTTAGAGATGCAAAAGAAAACTCCCCAGAACACTCACACTCATGTGCAGGCAAGAACACGCACACAGCTGTCCAGTGTAATAGGACTCTGTCAGCGGGGTAGTTTTGTCTCTATTGCTGTCAAAGTGCGGAGCGTACGGATACACCTGGAATGATGCCATGAGAGATGCGACTGTAATGAAAATTACAGGGTGGAAAAAAGCCTCCCGCTCTACATTTTTCAATATGACAAAGTTGCAATTTTGCATGAGGAGGACGTCAGGGTGTTTGGAAGATGTATGGAGACTGGCTGCTCTGCATTAGGGAGAATGGAGTCTCGCTAACCTCATTCTAACCTCTGCGCTGGCTAACCAGATGTTGGCTCGCGTCCACTCGGCCTCAAAAATACTTGCTGTCCCCGCAGCCCTCCTCCCCCCGGTGGTAACATTTATTCGCTATTAGAAACTGTTGTCGTAAAGCGAGTTAATTTTTACCACAATTCCATTTCTGGAATTTGGGAATTTCGCAGCAAACAAGCTCTGGAGCCAAAAAAATACATGGGGTTTTAACCGCAAAGGCTTGTAGTGTTCTACAACCTTCATGCTTGCAGTTACAGGAAGTGAGATGCCTTTAATGAGGCAGAGCTGGAAATGGGCCCTGAAGGACCCGGGGGACTGCGGTGAGAAACACTCTGAAGGACAGTGCATGGAAAAGTGCCAGGGTAATTTTTAATGTAGTCTGGTTAGTAGACATCCAAAACAGATCATTACGCTTGGCTTTGAGTGTTTCAATGCAGCAGAAGTTTGGAGACAAACAGAGCTGCTTAAATAACAGAAGCTAGCCTGTATCACGCCCAAGCTGACTCTGTCGCTCAAGGGTATTTGATCCAAAACTTCACATCAGGGTTTGTCAATTGTTGGATTGTGACCAAACAATAGGTTGCGTGTCTCTTCTGACAGGATGGGGGTTGGATGCCGAATAGGGATGCACCAATATTTTGGTGGCTGAAAATGGCGTTTTCGGTTTATATTTGTAAGTCAAAAAGGGAAACCGATGCTGCAGATACACAAACTGTTAACAAAGCAGTGGATGCTTAGCCTATACACTGTAAAAAATATTGTTGGTTTAACTTAAAAAAAGTAAGTAACCTGGTTGTCTTAAAATTTTAAGTTGATTGAACTGGAAAAAGTGAGTTAATACAATGAAGGAG
>JAOTRC010000003.1:9128515-9182910 GCA_027497675.1 Cyprinella lutrensis
TATCTATCTATCTATCTATCTATCTATCTATCTATCTATCTATCTATCTATCTATCTATCTATCTATCTTTCTATCTCTTCTCTTCTCTTCATGTTTTCTTTCATTCTGGTCCATATCTCATATGTGAACATTTATGTTTTTCTTTTTGCCAGACTAACTGTCATAACACACTTTGCGTATGCTCTAGTAAGTCATTTCAGTAAGACGGCATCTGCCAAGAAAATGTGCACATAACTTATGGTCCCTTTGTCTGTGGCCGGTCCCGCTTGTCTCACACACTCTCCTTTCATAACTCACAATGTAATCCTCAGATTTCCCCTCACCTCCTGGATTTTCACTCTTCCCTGAGTAGCTGTGTCATCACTCATCTCTTCATCTAGCGCTCCAGTTTTGCCAAGTGTCACGCTCATGAGCTCCATTCGTTCAGGGGAATTCACTCCAGCCTTTTGCTGTGTGTAAATCAGCGTAATTACAGTGTCCATGTTCCCCTTGGCTTGTAAAGGTGCTGAATGCACCAGTCCCTTATTTTCTGGTTTATGTTGCCCCCACCTCAGAATGTTTGCTTTCCCAGACACCTTGTGGCTCTGGAAACAAACAGAAGAGGAAAAAAAACACCCCATGTTTTACAGTCCAGGAATGCAGAGGCACAAGGAAAGCGGGAGGGTGACAAAGAGAGCCCCTTGTAAAGTCAGTCTACTGTCTCGCTATACTCATAATGCATGTTTATTTGTAGCTATTTGCTGTAACTTTCAGTTAAAATCTTTTTTTAGTTTGTTTTGCCTGGTGGCCTTCTTTTCTTGGCTCCAGAGTCTGTAGTTTCTCTCGGGAGATTGTAGGGGCCGTTCTTGGCACTTTCCCGCACTATAGTCCGTCGCAGTCTAGTGGAATTTGTTTGTCTATGATGGTTTGTTGGTTTTGGTCCCAAGGCTTCCTAATTAAGGGTTAATGAGGCCAAGCACTTATAAACTGATAACTGATATAATGTTGATAGAGACCGCTGTTTAACTCTGCCAGCTTACAGTAACAGCCAACCACTCCTGAGACCATTGGCATCAGATCTGTTTTGGTTTTTGGCCTCTGTTGGACACAAAATAGGTTGTAAAATATGATTAACTTCCTAATTTAATACAAAATGCATTTTCCTCATTAAGGCAGGAATGTACTGTATCTTCATAACAGCCCCATTATGATGATTATAGTGTTGGAAAACCACTTCAAGCCAGAAACCTCACTGCCACAAGGTTGTTGGTTTAGCAGAAGTGATAGTTAATTATTAAGCTGTGGGTTATCATTCTGGGTTATACTAATAAAACAAATCTCTTGTTTTTTTATGCAATTTTTTTCACGATGAAGCACTTTTTGAAGGATTTAACGGAAATACAAAACATAATTTTATAAAAGGACTTAGATTCATTCTAAAATGTTTATTATTTGAAAGTCTTTCACTGTGATTTCCTTACTTCCTTACACTTTAATCCAGTGAAATTGCTTGACTAAAGCAGTGTAAACCAACCACTCCAAACCGAGAACGTTTGGTGACCCCCTGCTTCTCTTTTCCTCAGCAGGCGGCCTAAACCAGACAGTGTTTTACATGGCATGAGGATGAGACAGTTTTCTCATGAGACCAGCTTATGACTTTTTTAAGGTCAAAGTTGAAAGAGTGAGAAAACATAAATATTGTTAGAGGGGCTCCTTATAACCACTGTATTAGTTGCAGTCAGTACCGCTTTGCATGTTTACACTGACTGAAGATCATTGAGGGGCTCAAGTGTGGCGTCCACGGTAATTACGTTACAGTGATTTTTGGTGTCGAGTGATCATTCAGGGGTGAGAGTCATGTCCTGCTGTGAAAGAACCTTTTATAGTCTCTTTGTAGTTTATGAATTATTAATCGACTCAGTGTTTACTGTGGAAAAGGTGATGAAATAGAGGTATTTGTTAATTTCACGGGACTCAATTTTGTGAATCGCAAAAAAAGCAAAGCAAATTGACGTGTGGAAATACCTAGAATGATTTTTATGAGGTCATCAAACTCAATATTTCTCGGTTTCTTTCTTTCAGGACTACCTAGGCTGCATTATTGACTGTGGAGACTTACCTCTCAAACCAGAGGAGGTCAGCACCCTCTTCTGCAACATCGAGGACATCTATGAGTTTAACAGGTTGGTGTCTTCTTCCTTTTAAAGCTCTGGTGGTCAAGATGTCTGTCGATAGCGGTGTCTGTTGAGTTTTATTCCGACACAATGACTGGCCTGTGTCCTGCTCTGTCCCACCGTGAGGGACTGTGTGCAGATGTCCGTTTCTGATACACTCCAGCAGACTGTCCCTGGACTGCTGAAGTTGATCTGGAATGGTCTTCATGAGACGTTTTCTCAGCCGTCATCATAACTTAAGCCCTTTTTAAAAGATGTGCAGCATATGGTTTATTACATTGCGGGTTCACGCATGGTCCACTGAACAATTTAGGCAGGCTTGTTATGTGTCTGCTTCACACTGTTTATTGCAAATGACACTCTGTGTTTATTTCAGACTCGTACGCATGGTTGAGCCCAGAGGTTTTTAATTGGTGGGTCGCTGCTACTTGCCACTCAAACACCCTGTTTTTACATAATTTTCTTTCTTGGTCCATTCCACTCCACATCGCCCCTAATGACATTAGGCAGTGTTGAAATTGAACATGGCGCCCACCGCCTTACTGCCAGTTCTGGTGGGAAATCAGCTTGGCTATTGAAAACAGAAAATCTTAAAAACTCCTGGGTGTCCTCACAACCTCATTTAATAAAATTTCCTGTTATAAAATGGCAGAGTATTTGTTCCCATTACAGCTGCTTTTGGCCTCTGCTTGAGATTATATTGGCATGTAATGAGCTGAATGAATTAGTTTTTTAAGAAAACCATTCTTAAGGGGAAAGTTTACCCATAAATAAAACTTCTGTCATATTTGGTCAGTAAGATTTAAAAAAAAAGGTTGTTAAAGACTTATATCCTCCAAGGTTACATTTATTTGAACAAAAAAACCTATAAAACAGTAACATTGTGAAATATTTTTACAAATTTTAAAATGTAATGTAATTGTGTCTCATGATCCATCTGAAATTAATGTAATATGCAGATTTGGCTCTCAAGAATCATTTATTATTATCAGTGTTTCAAGATTCTTTGATAAGTAGAAAGTTCAAAAGAGCAGCATTTATTTGGAATATAAATCTTTTGTAACATTATAAATATATTTACTGTCATTTTTTTAATCAATTTAATGGATCCTTGCTTAATAAATGTTCACTTTAAAATTAAAATAAACGCATGATTTACTCACCCTCAAGCTATCCTAGGTGTATCTGACACTCTTCTTTCAGACAAATACAACCAGAGTTATATTAATAAAAGTCCCGGCTCTTCCACGCTTTATAATGGCTGTGAATTGCAAGATTGAAGCTAAAAAAAATGCATCCATCCATCATAAACAAACTCCAAACGGCTCTGGTGGGTTGATAACGTCTGAAAGAAGAAAGTCATATACACATTAGGATGGCTTGAGGGTGATTAAATGGGGCAATTTTCATTTTAAACTAAACTACTCCTTTAATTTCTTGGTAAAACAAAAAATCTTAATAATAGTCATACCAAACTTTGAACAGTAGTGTATGGAGTATATTCCAATTAGGCTGAAACCATATGCTATAATTACACAATAATAGACTGAAATTTAGGTCACTCACAAATCAAAACATTAATTTAAGTAAATAATGACTGAAATTTGGTCTGTTCATCCCTTAAATCTTTGTGTTTACTGTTTATGGAAAACTGGGAGTTGGAAATGATTCAATATTTCTCTGATTGTGTTACATTATGTGGGTTTGGAACAACGACTGTGCGTAAATGACAGAACTTTCATTTTTAAGTGAACAATCCGTTTAAATCAGCTCTCATGCATACCTCTGTAGATGTTAAGGCTAAATAAAAGGACTGACTGACCTTGTTTTTCCCCCCTGTCTTAGTTTAAACACACAAAGGCTCTCTCTTTGTCTTTTCTTACTCTTAAAAGCCCTCTGCTCATCGCTGTGGAATGTAGCCCCTGTATTCAGACTCGATTCTGTTGAGTCTACTTTTTTGGCACCGGTCGGAACTTTAGGACACATACAGATGTCCTTTTCCTCTTAGCCAAAGCAGCCAGGCTCCAAGGTAGAGCTCCAGCCCCTGTGGTGAACGAGCCACACATGACCTGTCAGAAAGTGAGGGTGCAGCCAAGCGAGCAGTGCATACTGGGACAGCAGACAGGACTTATTTTGTTCCCACAGACATCTGTCCAGTTATAGTGAAGCATTGTAAATTGTGCCTTTGCACTGGAATGCTGCATTTGTCTTGCAGCGACTGCAACAGAAAAGGCTGTTTTGGCTGGCTTGGGAATCTCCTCTGTATTTTGCAGTGATGAAAACATTCCACTGCTGACTCATTTCTGTGTTTTGCAACAGTTCTTTTAAAACCGTCTCATCAGTTCATATTGTTCTTTTGTTATTTTAGCACGTGCAATCACATCTTTGTAGTTCATTCTGATAGGCTACTCATTCTGGTGCGCTGAAATGGGTGTTAAAAAACCCCAAATATACTACCATTCGAAATTTTGGGCTCAGTAAGATTATTTTTCTGATATTTTTATTTAGCAAGGATGCATTTATAATGTGACAAAATATTTATAATGAGTTCTGTTTTTAAACTTACTATTCATCAAAGATTCATGAAAAAAAGTGTCACATATTTACATAAAAATATTAAGCAATATGACTACTTTTAAAATTAATAGTAATAATAAATATTTTTGATCACCAACTCAGTATATTAAAATGGTGTCTGTGAAAGAACTGACAACAAGTATTTTATACTCTAATAATACTTTAAAACATTACTGGTTTGTGTAATGTTTGTTCAAATAAATGCAGTCTGGGTGAATATAAGAGATTTCTTTCAGAAACATCAATAAAATCTTACTGACTTCAAAGTGTTTTTACACTTTTTGCATCAAACTCCTCATGTTTGTCGCCTTGGTAACCAAGCATACTAACTTAAGGGGAAATTACATCACAATTGTAGGACAGTCATAATTTCTGAAAAATTATACAAATAATTTTCATACTATTTTATTAATATAAATAATATTTATAATGGAAATATCAATGATTATTCAATGTGATTTTCATATAACCATACTTATATTTTAATAAAACTACTTGGACTACCTTAAAAACGTACACATCAAGTCCAAATTGGGACAGATCCATTGAGAGACACTTAACTGCCTATACACATCCCTCCGTTAAGTGAGATAGCAACCTTTACCTCCTGTGTGTGGTTGCATGAGGTCACGGTCTGTCACTGTAACCATGCTTTGACTTCATTTTGGATTCAACCTTAACATTGAGAATAAGGAGTGTTCTTTTCTTAATAAAGACAAATCTATTTTTTCCCAAAGCATTCATTTCACCGCTCTCTTGTCTCCTCACAGTCTCACTGTCTGCTTTGATCACATTCGGGAGAAATAACGGGTGTAGATATGTCCTGAGGATTTGTATAATGCATAAAAAAGAAGAATGACTGTGTGAATATCCCCCTTCATAGGACGCTGCGTCTCCAGCTAAAATAAAGGCTTGACTGCTGTGGGAAATACGAGCTAGATAAAAGAAACTGTAATGCAGCGAACTTCTGTTTGAGTTATACACACTATGTTAATGAATGAATGGTGGGAGTAAGACAAAAGAAAGGGATAAGACTATGAGGAGAGAATGAATCTAGAGAAGACAACAACTTATGGCTTGAGAAGAGATCATAAAAAAGGGGAAGGGTGATGTGAAGATTAAATGGGACAAAGGGAATTAAGTTTTTTAAATTCAGGACCTGTTTCAGGTAACTCCCTATCTCTGGTCATAACTTTTTTCTTTCTTTTGCCGTTCTTCATTGTAGTCAAGGTTTGTTAGCCAACCCTGACACGTTCAAAGAAGTGTCTTAATGTATTAAATTTCTTGTTTTACCACAAATGTGATCTTAAACACTCAAATATCTCTTTGTATGTACTGTATCTGGCAAAGAAGAACCTGGGAAAGTATTAAGTATGAATGTAACACACATATTTCAAGTCTCAAACCTTTGGTCCGCCAACACTTTCCTGGGATTTGAGTGAAAGGGCCAAAACCTCACAAGATTTGCCAAGATCTAATTGAATCCAACTTATCTACTACAGTTCAGACCAGAAAGCAGATACTTGCGGCTTTGAATCGACAGTAATATCTTTATTGTTTTACAATTACAAATGACAGAACTATGTGTTGTTATTATGGCACACCTTTTCAAGACATTCAAGTCATCGGTCAAGAACATCCCATCCCTGCAGGCACCTACAACTTCAAGCTCTTTGGACAATCTAAGAAAGCCTGCATAAACTCATTCAATTTCCTTTATAACCACAATGAAGTCCCCCCACCACAAAGGTCAGCCACTAAATGAGTTTCGTCTTCAGAGGGGAAGAAAGGATGATGAAGGCTGGAGTTCTGTGGTTTCTTTCCAAACTTTTCCCCTCGGCCACATGAAGGAAAGTCCATAGTGTTTAGAGAGTGTCACGTTGTTTTCTTTCACGACATGCAAGGAGGGTTCCCTCGAGACTGACCGGCCTGGTGGTTTGGGGGCCTTTTGGGAATGAATATTAGAGTTTTGCTAATGGACTGAATGAAATACAACGTGCAAGCCTTCACGCAGCTTTCGTTCAACCCTTCAGAACATAGTCAGGGAATGTAAAACCACTCATCCTCAGTCGAAAAAGTCCCACTGACCACAAGAGTTCATATCAACTCCATAACACTGAGGGAAAATCCATTTGTTTCCATCTGTTTGAGTCACATTCGAGATTGGTTTACTAAACTATTGCTTTCCAGACACTGTTACCTGCCTAATTAGGCAAAATTATAGTTTTTTTCACTGATTTACGTAAAAAATGTAAGTAATTTACCTCAAATTAGCTTTTCCTCACCAGTAGAATGTAGAAAATATGTGTATACTCTCAAAATAAAGGTTATTTTTTTTGCCATCTATGGTTCCATGAAGAAACTTTAACATCCATGGAAACTTTCCATTGAAAAAAAAAAAACATTTCTTCAGATTTAAACAGTCTTTGCACTGAAAAAAAAACATTCTTTTAAGAACTTTTTACAAAAATGTTCTCTGGAGGAAAAGAAATGGCATTGCTGTGAAATCGCCCCTTTGGAACCCTTATTTTTAATAGTGTAGAAAGGTTTTCAAGTTTGACTTTGTGGATATTGGGACATGTTTGGAGGAAATCGAGCCAAAATAAAAAGCTTCCCATCTGTGTGCATTTAGACAAGAGTTTACTAAATGATAAAAAAGAAATAAATGCTGTTTAGAAATGCAGGCCAGAGTTTGACCCTGTTCCAGTCAAGACTGTCCAGTACCAGATGTTTCCTCTGACAGACTCATGTCAGAAAACTAGTTTTAAATGCCACTCAATAGATTTTTCAGCTTGCAAATACTTTATTTGTGAGCAGAAATATTTTTGTCTTGCACGAAAAACTGAATTGAATCTTTTTTTCGTAGTGAGCTTTTGGAAGATCTGGAACGAAGCCCCCATGCCGCAGCCATAGCAGAATGCTTTGTCGAGAGGGTAAGCACATGACAAATAAAACATACATTTCTTCCTGTTTAACACCTTATTAGAAGGCATACAATACATATATCTTAAGACAAGGAGTTTGTGTTTTAAAGGGGTCCTATAATGGTACATGCACTTTTTCAAGTTGATTGTACTGAAATGTGTGTTGGCAGTGCCTGTACTCAAAAATAATGTAACCATCATTAAGAATTTTAAATTAAAGTATATTATAAACTTTTCATTTAGACCCTAAAGAATCAAATTAACTGGCAAATGAAAATGGCATTATATGACCCCTTTAATGCACGTCATTCTAGGACTGTTGTCTAGGGGAAATCCAGTTTTGTTAATGTGTTATGTTGCGGCCTTCGCTTGGCAGTATGGGAGAAGCACAAAGAAATGTCTGGGCCAGAAAAACAGATGGACTCAGTGAAACCTAAACATACCAGCAACTGTGTTGAACTTTTAACACATGCACACGTCAGCTAAGTGCATATGCAGACAATTTTGGTGCTCTTGTCTCCACACCACAATGACACAACAATGAGCAGACCAGACTGGGATGGGAACCAGACAAGGACATCATTGTTTGGAGTGGTAGAGGGGTTGAATGTGCTCATTCTTATTTCTGCAAAGATTTGTTTCTTGGTTTAGAAAAGGAAATTGTTCTTTACCTTTCAGTTGCCAGAGGCAGTGTCTCAAGCACCAAGACTCAATGTTTACCTCCTGCTGAAGAGGCTACTGTTCGGATCAATTAGCACTGGCCTAGGAAGCACAGAGTACATTTAATTAACCCATTACCGGTGGGTTATTTTGAGGTTTAGCTCAATTTAGCTCAATTTAACCTTCTCTAATGCAACAGAGTCTCAGTAGCATTAAAAAAAGCCAAAACTTCCAATTCAAAATCAAAGCAATGCCTCTAGACTAAATATCAGGCCCCATAGAGCAGAATGGAGAAATTATTTGATGTTTACATGCTTGTAAAGATGTAGTTCAGTGACTGTAACTGAAGCTGAGCTGCCCATATCTGGTCAGATCTGGGTATAGTGGCTGTTGCCAAAGCAGATGACGGGGTTCACTTGATTGGGTTGTTCTGGTACTGCTTCTGTTTTTGGAACACAAACATTTAGTGGAAAAAATCTCCCATACTGCCAAGTGAATGCCAGTCTAGATTTGGCCATTTTTTTCTTCTGTCTGTTATATTTTTGTTTGGTTTCATAACACCACACTCTATTTATTTTAAACAGTAAGTGATGTAATTTTAAATGTATTTTTGTTGGTAGAATAAAGGTCACTAAGTCTTTGAAATCAATTAATTATTATTAATAATATTTTTTTTTCTATAGAGTGAAGCTTTTGACATTTACACCATATACTGCATGAATTATCCCAAGTAAGTGAAGAATATTTCTTTTTCTCTGATATTCTGTACATTACGGTAACGTTCAAAAGTTTGGAGCGAGATTTTTATAAATAAAATAAAAATGCTGTAAAGACATGTACAATGTTGCAAAAGATTTATATGGCAAATGAATGCTAGTCTTTTGACTGACAAATATTTTTATCATAGTTTCCATAAAAAATAAAAAATGAGTATTTTTTAAGTATTTTCCTGTGCAAAAAATATTTTTGAAGAATTGTTTGACATTGAAGGCTGGAGTGATGATGCTGAAAATTATTCAACTCACAGGAATAAATTACATTTTATAATATATTTTTAAAATATATATGAATATAGTCTGTCAAATCCATTAAAAATCGTACCAACCCTAAACATTTTAACAGTGTGCACACAAGTGTGCAAGTTTAGTTGAAATTTACTTTAAATATATATTTATGTATATATAAATGTATATTACTTACATACATTTTAATTATATAGTTTTTTCAATGGATTAAACTGTTTAAAACCTTTATACGCTGAAAACTCATCAATGCTTTTGCATAATTATACAAGTATCTGGCGTTTTTGCAGTAAAAATAATTAGATTCATGTGATGTAGATGTCAACCACAATGATGTATAATCATGTACGATATTTTTGATGAATGTCGTGTGGGTTTAATTAGTCAATGTTAACTATATGTCTAGTGGAAACATTAGACATATCAGAGGCAGACATGCTTGGGTGATGACTACTTGGAATACTTTTCTGCCCCTCTCTTAGTATTCCCATGAGCCTCTTGTACAACAGCAACACATGTTCTGTTAGAGCTGATTCTGATCCACCTTTAAAGAATGAGTTGAATTTAGCGTTTAGAGACTGTATGCGAAGAGTCTGAGTGTTTTTGTAAAGTACATTTGTAGGTTTACAGGCCCATCAGCTGAATGCATTACTGCAGGCCTTATAAGATGAAGTGCTGTCAGGCAAAGCTGCCAAACTGATGAGTCTCCCAGTAGACCACCCTGCTTAAATATCTTCTTCCCTGTTTCCGTCCAGCTCAGTAACCGTCCTGCGGGACTGCATGAAGAATGAGAGCCTGGTGCGCTTCTTCCAGGAAAGGCAGGCCACCCTGTGCCACTCGTTGCCTCTGGAGACCTACCTACTGAAACCGGTGCAAAGGATTCTTAAATATCACCTTCTACTGCAGGTAAGTGGAGTACAATGCAATGACAGTAATGCCGATTTTAGCTCTGATCCTGGCATCTACCTGCAGGGCAAATGGGGCCATGCCAGCCAACCAAACCCTGGCCCTTTAAAACAAAATGTATAACTCCTGCCAGACTGTATAGCTGATATATTGTCACCCCCTTGTGGTAGGAACTATCCAAACACTTTGATAAAAGTGATCCAGGGTATGAGGTGGTAGAAGAAGCCATCATAACCATGACAGCAGTCGCATGGTACATCAATGACATGAAGAGGAAACAGGAACATGCAGTCAGACTTCAGGTAATCCCAGACATTGAATGCTCCTTTTTAAAATATCAAATATTCTGTAAGTGTGAGATTTCAATGTATTGAATTCTATTGCAACTTCAAATGTAAAATGCTAAAATTGTAGGAGATTGAGAGCTTGTTGCTGAACTGGACTGGTCCTGATCTCAGCGGTTTTGGGGAACTGGTTCTTGAAGGTTCCTTCCGAGTTCAGCGTGTGAAAAAGGAAAGAGCATTCTTTCTTTTTGACAAAATGCTTCTCATTGCCAAGAAGAGGCTGGATCATTTCATATACAGTACTCACATATTTGTAAGTCATCATATTTTAGCTTTTCTTTCCAAATCTACCCTAAATCTAGGAGTATAGTATTGTATTTATAGAATTTGGGATATGCAGGCCTCATATTGTTCTATTTCTCTCTCTCATATTTCAAGTGCTGTAATCTGCTCTTAGTGGAAAACATGAAGGATCCCCTCTGTTTTAAGGTTTCTGACCAAACAATCCCCAAACAGCAACACATTGTTCAGGTAAAATATATAAAAATAAAAAATGTATGAAAGGACACTTTCTATAATGTATAATGTACATTGAAAACCTTACCTTAAAAAAAATCTTTACATTATCTGTAGGCTAAAAACCAGGAGGAGAAGCGGCTGTGGCTACATTACCTCAAGAGGATGATAGTGGAGAACCATCCTGCATCCTTGCCCCAAAAGGTAATAGAGTTGTTTATATGTCAACCTATCCAGGAGAATGTAATCTGGCTGGTTCAGTTACACAGTTCACAGAAGTGTTAAATATCTTAATATGTTTTCCAGGCAAGACAGGTTCTTGGTGACAACTTCTGTCAGTGTAAGTGTTCTCTACTTGTCATTCTTAAACTATTGCTTGTGACACTGAGTGTTTTACATGCTGTAGATTAATCGTGTTTTGTATTTTGTTTAGCCCCGCAGTTTGATCAGGAGCCAATAAGAAAGCCGATGCCCTCTCCAAGACTGGATGATGTTCATAACTACCACAGAGGAAGAAGGCAATCAGGTCTGGCAGATAGTGTTTATTAGAATAGCTTAAAATGCCTCTGACTCATATACTCATAAAAATTGCATTCATAACTTCTGACAGAACCACCAGAGTTCATCTACACCCCTGAGAAAGCCAGGAAATGCCTTCCACTCCTCCTAGAGGGAAACCTGCCATACAAGCGTGGGAGAAGACAGTCTGGTGAATAGAATCTAATCTCATTTTATGAAAGAGGCCTTAAATGATTTTGTTCTCAAAATGATTTTATTTATTTATTTATAATTTTATTCATCTTTTTTTCTTCTTTTTTATTGATTTTTTTGTCATGTTATATTGATACTGTCACCAGTTCTTGTTCTTTTGTACTTTTGAACTAAAGTTTAAAGTTTAAAATCTAATCTTTATTTGCATCAAGCCCCTGCCAAAGATATAGAAGCTGCATTCCAGCAAAGTGGTGAGTTCAAACTGAAGTTCTTTCATTTTGTTGTGTTTTCTTGTTTTTATTTGGTCAATGAGTCTTTCAAAATTTATGTAACAAAAAGTTAACATTCTTGGAAAGATTTTAAGAAGGGAAATGTTTTTTGTTTTTTTGTTTTAAAGCAAGCAAAACCATTTTTTAATTCCATTTTTCTTTTTCTGATCTGCAATGGCTTCACTGCTTATGGAATCCAGGGTCTTTAAAGGTGTGAATATCATTTTCGTCCATTTAACATTATATATTGTATAGACAGCCTTAATTATATCAATTTTTACGACAAAATGCAACCTTAGCAAATCTAACAGTATATATATCTATGCTTTTGTCTATTAATGGGTTCCCAGGCTGGCAGTGAAGGGGAGTTGTGCCCACAGGCTGATAGCATGGGCTCTTCAGGCAGTACCAGTACACTGGCATCGTCTGTCATTGAAGTTGAATCTGGCCGTGATGATCTGGTTTTATGTCAGGATGAGGATGACATGACCCCACTTTCTCCACCACCAACACTGTCCATTACTGAGGAAATCATGCAGTTCATTAACCAGAGCCGTGCTCGACAAGGCATGGCAGAGTTAACTTCTGAAGTGGTACATATAGCACAAAAACATTTTGACACCTCAAACAATATTCAGAGATAGTAATAGCTGCATTAACTCAGCACAATGCTTCTCTACTACTGGTATTCACATTGAAATCACTGATTTTGTAGCAGCAATGCTGTTGATTTGTTATTGTAAGCTTCTAGTTTTAAGAAAATGGCATTTTACTTTTTTGTCTTCCATAGTGCCAGTTGACTCCCGAGTCCCTGGAAGTCGAGCCACTGGAGGCACAGCAGTCAGATGAATCTAAACCACTACTATCTGAGGTGGATGATAATAAACATCAGACGAATAATACCAACATTTCAGAGGCAGACAATAAACTGGTGGATGGGTCAGACAAAGATGAGAACAGCTATCCATCCTGTGAAGCAAATGTTGCTTCACTAGAGGAGCTTGAGAAAGCATCATCACCATTGCACATCTCCAAAGAAGTGAATCAATCAGAAGAGTTGACATTACCAAGTCATAGTGAATCATCCAAACCAGAGATGGAGAAGACCATAAGTGAAAAGGGGGAAGAATATACTGAGGACTCTGTTAGTAAAAGTGAAGAGCCTCATCTATCTGATAATTTGGACAAAACTGATGACATGGCATGTGAGGCCAGTTCAGCTTGTGCTCACATTGCCTCTACATTGACAACAACTGACATCTCTCTTGTCCCCAAAGTAGATCCTGAGCAAAAACTGACCAAAAGTGACAAGCAGATTATTGAGAAGATACGCAGCTATTATGAGGCAGCAGAGGCAGGTGTCGAGGAGGGTCAGATGGCAAGAAGGAACAGCTTCTCAAATATTCCTACAGGATTAGTGAAGGATTCTGTGTCCCGATTCAATGTTTTTGTTCACCAAGACAGTCTAGTTGAGTCTGAGAGTAGCCACTCAGGCTGTGTTGAAACTGACTCAGCATCTTCATTACTTCCGACATCAGACCAGGCTGACCAGTGTGGTCAGACGAGTGAGTCTGACCAGACTTTCAAACATCAGGAATCTGCTCTCTCACATTCAGATATTGTCCAAGAACAAAAAGAAGATTTGGACGGCAAGACTGCAGAACAAAAGGATGAAGAAATTCTACATTCTAAAGAAAATCCTAATGTAGAGTTTAGTCCCTGTATGAAACTGTGGAAGGAGAAAGAAAGAATTGATCAAAAGTCTGAAAAGTCCCTGAAAGTCCCTCTCTCAAGAGAGAACAGCTGTGTTGAACACACAGATGCTCCTGAGAAAAATAAGATATCTATAAATTGCTCAACACCCCTAGTACAGCAAAAGCAAGATGAACGTTCACAAAGCCAATCCGACACTTTAGACCCATCTAATCTGCAGATAACAGAGACAGCGGATACATCTCTTCAATATGGAAGAAAAACCAGAGCTAGAATGTCTTCTAATGGAAGCCTGGATAGCCTTCCCAGTCAGATTAAAGTTGGCCGGTGGTCACGTCATGGCAAGGTGGTAACATGTAGTCATACCCTTTATGAAGGAATGGCAGAGGTACCAGATTTAGGTTTTTTTGAGGGTGGACCAGTCAACCAATGCTTGGTAGAGAACTCAGAAAAGATTCTTAATAAAGTACAAATGCTTGCACGCATGTACACTGCCAAGGCAAGCAGCATGAAGGTACCACTCCATCAGAAGAAAACACGAGTGAGTAAGGGAGCATGGTTAGTGGAAGGAAAAGGAAGCACTTCACCTAAGTCACAGAAAGTGCAGCTGCATCGGGGGGATATGAGAATACTAAGTCAGCCCGCAGGTGAGCTCTTAATATAGTTTAATTATTATCTTGTGTGATTGAAAAACTTGTTATTTCAAATATGTTGCCTATTGTTTTGTTGCAGAAGAATCTTCAGTATCCACATCTACTGAGGCATTTGGTCACATTATTTTAAGGGAGAAGCTGCCTACAATGTATCACCAAGAAAATGATTGTAATCTCATTGGGCCTCCACATGAGATCTCAACAATTGGATCTGATTCATTGTCTTTTTCTTCTGCTGAATCCTCTGCTACTTCAGTTGAAATATTAACAACTGTTATGGAATCACAGGTCTCTGTGATATCAGACCATAGAGAAAGCTCCTTAGAAAGATCTGAGTCTAAACAGCACGAAGGAGCTCAATCCTTGTCACTTTCAACTTCTGGAACTCATGTCCAAGAAATGCCATCCAACCTCTCTGAATTGCCTTTAAATGAGCATGCTTACAACATATCACAGTCCATTCAGGAGAACTATTCAAATGTTGGGGACAAATTCATTGCAATAAATGGGATTGAAGAAGGTCAGATATTGCAAGAGGAAAACCCTGCTTTTGTGAGCAATTCTGGTCCAAGTAGTCAACATTTCACTGACCCAGTAGTCATTGAAAATTTAGAAGAAGAGACTCACAATGTGGATGAGAAAAGTGCCTCAATTGTACAGTGCTGTGAAAGAATATTGACCATAGATGATCAACAAGATGAAATGCATTCAGGACATTTGAAATCCAAGCAGGTCCAAGATGATACTGAAACCACTAGCTTAGAAAAAATTACACCTATAGTGACCTCTGTTAACAAAGTAGGTGCATGTCCCTCATTACAGCAAGCAGCCTTCTTGAAAAACTGTGTTTCAAACACTTTGATCATCTCCGAGGGTTCAGAGCAGTCATGCCCTTTGGCCCAGTTGCAGGAGGATACAACTATCCCTACACAACTGCCACCTCTACTTAGTACATGCAACAAGTATAGTCCTCTGGATGTTAAATCTAAAGAAGACGTGAGCAATAATTCAAAGTCTTATAGCCCACCAGCTACACCCCCTTTAGGTGGACCTTCGTTTGATGAGCTTCCAAGGTTTACTAGCCAAAGACCTTCTAATCTACCCTCCACTGCTGGAAAGAGGAGTACCTTTGCCAATTGGAATTCATCTTCAGTCGATCAAAGGTAGTCTGCTGAGCATATCACAAACTGCTGTAGTCATAGGGTGCACCCAGTTGAAATTTAGGTTATGCTATTGTAGTTTATATAACATCACTAAAGTATTTGATTTAATTTTAATCTGTGTCTTATCTTGCTTTTCAGAGTGCCCCATTCTTCATTGCGGACTGAGGAGCAGATTCAGGGTACTTCTGATTTTGGCCTTTCTCATAACAGACAATCTTTATTCCAAACTGTTAATGATAAGCCTTTAAACATTCCCTTTGGTTTTGGACGTCCATTAGATGCAAAACCACCCTCTGCCTTTAGCCCAAACTTGCGAATGCGATCACCCTCTCCAATTAGAGGCGCCCAGAACTCCAGACCGTCCTCAACGGCCTCAGCTCTTGCAAAGTCTCTTGCTGCCTCTTGTATCAGTCAGACGATTTCTCAAAACATGGCCAAGAGAGGTGCACATCCTCAGACTGCTTCTCCAACTGTAAGCTCATCTTCTCTGCCCACATCTTCGGTTAGACTTAGGTCACCATCACCTAAATCCATCACCTTGGACTTAAGTGTGGAGTCAGGTTTTAGAAGCACATCCAGTACTGGGGTAGGAAATCCCCAAGGTCAGCCCCCAAGGTCTTCTTCATCCCCATGTAGATCAAACAGTCTTCGATCTAGTCCAGCAACAGTTCAGACTCCTCCTCCTTTTCGAAGTCAGCGGTCAATATCCCCTGCACCTCCAGTTAGCCTCCATTCAACTCCATCTGCTAACAGCCCAAGCTCTGCTGCTCTTGAACAGCCTCCTTACACCAGTTTAAATGGTAATAACAACAACAACAACAACAACAGTTTGAGTAATAATGGGTGGGCCACTAACCACAAAAAAGCACCCCATTCAAATGTGGGTGGACTCCCTCATTTCCACGATCCTCAACGAACAACTTTGCACAATAGGGTGGCTCGGCCCTTCCCGTCCTCCGAGCCCAGCTCTCGTGTACAGTCCCCCTCTATTTGCCCTTCTCCAATTACTCGAATCTGCTCCCCTCCACCTACCCCGAACCATTCAAGTAATCTGGTAACAAAGCCACCAAATCCCAGAGCCCCCAGACAAGGTGGCTTTTTTACCCCTCTATCTTTGGACACCTCAAGATCAACATCAGCTTGTTCACTATCTCCCTGTGGGAGCCCCAGAATCACCTCTCCTCCCCCTATTGGCATTCCTACAAGTGTATGGGGCTTTGCTAATCCACAGCCACGGAATCCCTCTTTAACAAATACATATTCTCCAACAAAAGCGGAAACAAACTCTACACCAAAAGGCAACAGAATAATCTCTCCTACCCCAATGGGGATGTCTCCATGTTCAGCAACCATCTCTCAGAGCCAAAGGAGGCTACGAGGAAACAGTTTGCCCTTTGTTGCTCTAGGGGATAGACCACCAAGTCCAAAAAGACAGGAACGCAGGTCTTGGGCAGAAAGTGGACGATGGTCAGTGGGTTCAGAATTGGGGTTAGTAAGTCCTCGTGGGGGTTCATACAGTGGTAGCCCATCTTCTATCAGCCCTGGCCCTTTTTCACCTGTCAGACTAACAGCCGAAAGGACCAGTCATAATGGAAAACATTTAACAAACATTGCCTGGCCGGATGTACATGATCAGTTGATTAAATACAACACAGAGCCCAATACTGAAGCCAACGCTTTGTCCTACAGCGAGGCAGAGCCAGATGACATGGAGGTTGCAGAATCTACATGTCGGAGCACCTTGATCTGTCCCTATGTTGCTCCAGCCAGCCCCAATGGCAGAGAGACTCCCATTCATTGCCCAGATGAGGGCAAAACAGAAGATAGTGTTATGAATCAAGGGTCCAAAACAACATTAAAAACAAGTTATGCCACCACCGTCAACTTGCAGATTGCCGGAAGTGGGAGGATAGCATCCTTTAGCAATGCACAAGTCAGCCTGACTCAAACACTGTCCCCTGTAGCAGATAGCCAGGGCATGAGAAGGGTCAGCATCAATAGCTGCAACTTCTCAATGCAGAACTGCAAAAGGCTTTGAGGGGTGTGCTCCTGAGGTCTGGTATGGTGCCTCATTCTTCAAAGACACTTTATCTGGCACTTTAGCATGTAGAAGAGGAGTCCGCTTAGAGATCCAAGTCCACTTCACTCAGAGGGGAAAATTCATGGACAGTAAAATACGGGTGTCAGACAGTTGATGCTATGGTCAGTGATTTTATTTGATTTTTTAACCCTCAATCCTGGCCAAGATGCCAGTAAAACAGATAAAATGACTGTTTTGCTATTTTTGGCAGTGTTTATTTTATTGCTTTTAAGACTGTAATATGCAAAGTCATTATATGTAATTTTACTAAAGGCTCTGTCATTTAAGGCTTTTAGTTGGCTGTGATATATATAAAAAACTTATTTATGAAATAGTTGTTTTCTGGCACTTAACTCTTGTTTCTTTGTTTTGCACATTTTTATCGAATGTGGTCCAGACGTGTCTGGAAAGTAGTGCATTTCAGACAAACCTTTCTCATGTATGTTGTGTTCTATACAAATTTGCTTAAGACATTTGAAAACAAGGGAACACGAATCGCTGCTTGGTTGATGTTAATACGAACATCAAAACATCTGATCAGATATTTTGCATTGATGAAAATGTTTGCTGTACAATTAAAAAAGCATTCCATCATGCTTAAAAACTGTACTTTGGTGTGGACTACGACAAGGTAATGCTGATCAAGTGGACTCTTGGACATTCTGTTTTTTTAATGCAATACATTGTTGATTTCTAAATGAGATTTTCACAATGAATTAATACGTAAGCCAATTAAACATACAGTATATCTCAAATTTGTTTACCTATGGCCTTTATGCTTCACATCATGCCTGCCACATTATGTAAAGAAAACAAATGTTCCATCTGCTCTCTGTACTTAACAAACAAAACAAAAAACATGATTGTCATATGATTGTAATGTGCCCTCAGTTATTTGTTCCTAAATAAAACCTTTATAGTGATTGTGCCATTGTGATACCACAACTTTTATAAAAACAAATGGTATTTTGCTTAGAAGAAACAAGTGATACTTGTGATTTCACCCATACAAGTGATTTTGCATGTCTGGGACCAGAGAAGGAAAAAAGCATGACCTGAATTTTTAGTAACTTTTTTTAAAGCTTCAAGTTTCAGTGCAAGTTTAAACAATGGGCATGCCAAAAGGTGGGGGCCGAAAGGTCTTTACAATTGGTTAAAAAGATTAAAATGGAGTGATAAAATCCAACATAGACAATGGGTAGGCTACTGTCTAATGGCCTAAATGCAACTATATATAAATTCACAACATATTTCAATCAGTTTCCATGCACTGCATGCACTCAATGCCCAAACCCCATCTCTGCCATAACAATTAATAAAGGCTGGTTTCTAAAGTACTTCTTCCTGTATAAAATGACTGGACTAAAAACATGTCTGCCCCTACGGATGCCTGCAGTTGGATATTGGTTTCTGAAGTCGGTGTATGAATTGTCAGAACACAGCCTCCTCATTTAAAAGTGTAGCGGGTTGAGAAAAAAAGAAAGAAACCGGGCTGTCGGAGAATCAGACATATCATCTCAGGAGAGTAAGTTATTCACGAACAAATGGAAAACATTCCACTTGTTCGAGAATTGGGCTACTGAGGTTGCGCTGTTGTAAGAACATTTAATTTTCACTCCTGTCTATCTTGGCATGCATGACCCACGAAATGCAAATCACGTGACTACTAACTAGTAAAGTCCTTTCAGTTTCAAATGGTGCAATGCATCCCTTTGTAAGACGGCATCTCACAGTCCAGCCCGATCACGAGGCGCTATATAAACTCCACTGCACCGAATTCACTGCACTTCAGTCGAACGCTGTTGTAGTCATGAAGAGGGATAAAGTTATGCTTCGTCATATCGGCAGCAAGTAGCCGAAGACACTGATCTCAACATTTGACTATGTTTTACTTTTCTTGGAGTTGTGCTAGATGAAAACAAGCTTATCCATTCTGCATGATGATTACACGTGATTGTGCAATTCTGTCTATAGACGTCTTTTCACGCAATAAATGTTTGATGAGGTAGGTCGCTTGTACAGGTTATCTAATTCAAAAAGGTTTACGAAAAGTAACCATGGTTTTATTATAGTATTTTTGTCAATTTTATTTGTCTAATGCATAGTTTGTTGAAATGAAACATGCATTATATAAAATAATAAGTAGGAGAAAATAATAAATAAGCGACAGTTGCAAATATTTTTTTGCATCTTTTTTTTAAAAGAAATAATCAAGTTAATTCTATTAATCTGTATTTGTTTTTCTCTCCATTGTTTCTCTAGAATAGAGGCAGCATGTGTCTTCAACCATGTGCTTCATTGTGTACCTAATAAGCCAAACCCCTGGGAGGTTGAAATGTAGGTAGCCACTCAGAGTGCCCATCTCTTTCTAGGCCTGATGACAAATCTGATGCTAAGGAGCAGCTGGATATTTGATATGAGGACAGATTTACTCCACTATTCCATGTGTTTCACATCCTTATTTCTGTATCTGCTGATCATGTTGACAAGACAGATCAAGTGTGTATCAATATGCAGCAGAGAGAGTGTGGAGATGGTGGAAAAGATTGCACTGGAGCTCAGCAAAGTGGTATGTGGTTAATCATTATTTTATTAATGGCAGAAATTCCTAGTCTGTTCGTACTCTGCTTCTGTTAAATGTGTGGTTTCTCTTATGACAGGACAATGATTGCATGCTGTACACACCGACTATAGCTGTAGCAGATTATGAGGTATGTGATTTTACACACTATCATTAGTTGTCAGTGTACTTTGAATATGCTGCCAAAAATATATTTTCTATTCTAGGTCTTAGGTTGTTGTGCCGTTGCCCGTAGGGACATTTGAATCATTGTCCTGTGATATACTGAGACAGTTACACAGTTACAGATAACTGATCATTTACTTTCGAATTGGTGCCAAGATATAGTGTTTTGATACAAAAAAAATGGTTTCACTTAATTTTGATGGTCCCATTAACACATTCTGTGTCAGTAACATTGCACCTACATGTCTACTAACTCTGTTAGTAGAGTATTAGTAGACTGGTAGGGTTAGGGTAAGAATAAGTTGACATGTAGTTGCAAAGTTACTTATGTTGGAGGATCATGACAATGAAGAGTTGTCAGATATTAAGCTGACAGTCTATTACACTCTAATGAGAGTTAGTTGACACAATTGCAGAGTTACTTATAGTCAAGAGAATGTTAAAAGGGACCATCAAAATAAAGTGTTACCATTTTTTTATTTGATTTTTTTTAAATATGCATTGGCTAAATGTATATTGCATGCTGATGTAAGCAACAATGTTGAATTTCTTGGCTCAGACTTTTGTGAGGAAAAGCTGGGACATTTTCGTCCTTTGCTTATTCTTTTGTGGACCTTAGTTTACTCAAGATCTGCAGGAGAAAACTTGTCTTGTAAACATTTGCTTATTTCAGAATTTTTTGAAGTGGTTGTGTAATGTAAAAAATACAAACAGGTCACTCAGTGCAATTCACAGTAAGGACACACAGATATCACTCTTATCACTTATATTATAGCAAATGTTAATTCATTTTATCTGTGTGTGTCTGCAATGTTGCTACTAAAGCTGTTTTTAATGCCTTATAAATCACAATGGACTAAGTGCTGTTAATGATGTATCTGTTTCAATATTTAATTCTTGTTTCAAATATTGTCCATTAGTTGTCCATTAGAGAGCTCATCCATTTAAAAGCAAAGCCAGCTTGTAGGCAGCCACAGTTATTTAAAGCCTAGCAATATCTATTAAATAATTTCATGCTTTTTCTAAATTATGCTCATGCAGCTCTCATAGACCTTGCAAAAACCTTTTTTTTTTTGCCGTTTCAAATCTGTTTTTGTAGTCTGAACCTGCAGTCTTTAAGCATCACCGTCCATCACAGGGTATTAATTGTTGTCATCTCCTTTAGCAGAACTGCTCCAGGTCCACGCTTGCGTGTTTTGCATTGGAACTGAATGTTTTGTTTGTTGAAATCCAGAGTGTGGCCAAGTTGTCTCAGAAACTACTAAGGGTTCTCAATAAGCTAAAATATAAGGTGAGTTCAAAATCTGCAAGTCATTTAGGATAATCCAATAATCTGAACCTCATTATTATTAGAGAAGTGGCTGTATGATTGTGTGGCTCATGTAATTGTTGGACTTGACATCATACTTATAGTTTACATAATATTTAAATATTTATATAATATTTTTGCACTTTACATATAGCCATTGTTGCACTTGAAGTATAGCCTATTTCTACAGTGCTGGTCAGAATTATTTGCCTTCTTGGTAAATATGATCAAAGATGGCTGTAAAAAATAAATCCGCATTGTTAATCCTTTTGATATTTTACTAAAAAAATGAGCAAAAATCGAACCTTTCATTGAAGTAAAAGAATTGTAAGTAGGGGGGAAATCACATAGGATACAGAGTGATGAAGCCAATTGGTATACAGTATTTATACATGCGGATGATTAAGAGGCCATGTTGGAGAAAGGCCAATGGGCAAATTTGGCCAGGATGCCGGGGTTACACCCCTTATCCTGGGATTTTTTGTGACCACACAGAGTTAGGGCCTCGGTTTAACGTCTCATCCGAAGGACGGTGCTCTTTTGACAGTATAGTGTCCCCGTCACCATATTGGGGGGCGTTAGGACCCACACAGACCACAGGGTGAGCGCCCCCTACTGGCCTTACTAACATCTCTTCCAGCAGCAACCTGGTCTTCCAGATATTAGGTATTAACCAGGCTCAGCCCTGCTTAGCTTCAGTGTGCAACCAGTCTTGGGCAACAGGGTGATATGGCTGCTGGCTGATACAAAAATACTTTTTGCGATCTCTTTTTCCAAGATTACATCTCTGAGTGTTCTCCTATAATGCCTGATGAGTTTGGAGAACACCTGACAAGAGAGCAGAGACCATTCTTCTTCACAGAATCTCTCCAGATCCTTTTCTATATTCTCTATTTTCTATAGGGTTCAGGTCAGGGACTGGGATGGCCATTGCAGATGCTTGGTTTTGTGCTCAGTGACCCATGTTTGTTTTTGGATCACTGTCCTGTTGAAAGATGCAAAAATGCCCCATTATAAGATTTCTAGCTCAGGCTGTCAGGTTTTGAATTTTTAATTTGTTGGTATTTGGTCGTATCCTGATGCCATGTATGTGAACAAGATGTCCAGGACCTCTGGCAGAAAAAATTAGGCCCACAGTTGTTAACCTTTCGGCATTTCATTTGGTAACTTTAGGCAGTTTTGAACTTATGCTGTTCAATCTTTGATGATCATGTTATTTTACTTTAGAGTAAGCAATCTATCAATTTTATCACTTGTTCCTGCTTCTTCACCTGTGTTTTGATCCGGAGATTCTGTACACTTTCAGAAGATGCGTAATAGCGCCCCCTACCGTATAACAGTGAAAACATGGATAGCCAGAAAATTCAGTTAATGGCGGGGAAAGAGTAAAGTAGATTTGAAGTAAAGTCCTATACAGTGGACCAGCCTACACAAAAATTCAGATACTTATGATTATGAACATATCTGTTTCTTTATAAATCAAAATTTTGATTTAAGATGATGTGAAATAAGTATTTAATAGGTTACTTACTTAAACAAATGAGTTAACACAACCTCAAGCCATGTATTCTTAGAATACTTAATTATACTTGTAAGTACATCTCGATCAAAAGATTGAGTATAGACCAAATATAATTAACTTTTCTGTCAGTATAAGTCAAGTCAATTCTGTTTGGTTGCTAGGGTGTTGCTATGCAGATGTTCTGGCTGGTTTCTTAATTGTAATTAAAAGTTGGAAATGTTTTCATGAGATTCACACAAATTCATTTATGATTTTGTGAATTAGAATTACATTGTCTATGGAAATGTTAAGTTATCTGCTGTGCCCTAACCTCATTACACATTGCTCTATTAAGTTACAGGACAAGATGAAGTCATGCCCAGACTGTGAGCTCTATCAAGAACAAAGAGCAGATACTTTTTTGGAAGAATTACAAAACTTTTTACAAATGATGAATGCTGGAAAAAGTTGTGCTCCGAGGATTGTTAAGAGACATTTTGAGAACTTGATGTAAAAAAAAAAACATGAAGAACATGATCTTAAGGAGCAGCTTTGTGGATCCCTGAAGCGATTCTGCAGAAGTTTCTGAGTGGCAAAACCGACACCATTATACTAAGCTACTACCTACACTACATATCCATCTGTATCTAAAACATGCAAAAATATTTATTTTCTGAAATAAATGACTTTTATGGAATATTTGCTAAAGTGTCTGCCTTAACAACAAACTAACTCTAAATCCATGAATCCAGAACTTTATTTATTTATTTATTTGACTATAAATGATTGCTGGGAAGCTAATGCAATTGGTTGGTTTGAGAATTCACTGTAGTATTCTTCTGTCCAAAATAATGACTGCTGCCTTAACTATAATAAGTCTAATGCATCTTAAAAGAAGATTTATTTTGGAAAAGCATGAGTATGGGCCATAAAATGTGATAAAACGAGTTTATTGAACAAATGTTGACCTTTTGTTACATGCCATGTTCAATAAATGGCCACTAACTAATACATTGTTTCAAATTAATGGCTAATTGATGGCTTTGCGTTATTGCCAAACAAAGTTATGTTATATCCGCCCCCTGATATTGAGTAAAATGTGGTAACAGGTTTATGTTTAAAATTCCTACATTTTTAGTATACATTTAACTTTCTAATAACAAGGAATTGTGTGAAGTAGTGAACATCTTTCATATTTCCAGCAGCCTACATTGAGAGTGAACGACACATCACACATCATGTTAGTGTAGAGGTTTTTTTTTTCTTAGTTGCCAATAAAATACGTTATCAGAAGAAAAACTCAAGTTTAATCAGGTACTTACTGTTAATCAGCAACTAAATACAGGATAAAGTTCTTGCACCACAATCTTTGTGTATAACGCCATGGGTTTCCTCCCAAGCACGAGAGGGCGCAGTGCAGCTCTCGCTCTGTGTGTTGCTTACGGAAGTTTAAGGAAAGAAAACAACATTGGCCTTCGCTACCTGATAGAAGCAAAACCAGACAGCCGTTTTAGTGTAAGAAAACTTTTTACTCTTTCTTAATAATATGTTTAGCGGTATATGGGTTTTGTGATGGATTAAGACATGATTGTCACAATTAAACGACGGAGTTTTATTTGTAAAAGAAGGTGTATGTTATCCAGCTCATGTGCTAATACCTTATCGGCTGGATTTAGCAGTATTAGCTAGAGCACATCACATCATCGTAAACAAATAAAATCCAAGAAAGACTATTAATGTTTATCTGTGTTTTAAACATCGAAGTTGTGTTATGCATACGCTAGGAAAGAGCTAACATACTGTGTTTAATCATATCGCAGCCTAGTCGTCTTGACTCGCATCATTCGCTTTGTGCACATTGATCTCCTAGCATGTATAATGTGAGATGCCCATCATCATTTATTTGTCCTTGTTATGTATTAATTGCATTTTACGTGTAATTTGTATGGTTTATCCAGTGGTATTCCCGTCTGGATAACACTTAAAGAAGAAAACAAAGAGATGTCCGACAGCGAAGACAGTGATTTCTCCGATAATCAGAGTGCTGGGAGCAGCGAGGCCGAGGAAGCTGAGGAGGTGGAAGAGAATGAGGTGAGACAAACAGCTCCTCCTTCAATGTGTTTATCATAAAACAGCTGGAAGTCTATTATGTACATTTGTATGGTAGCCAGAACAGTGCTTTACCATTGATCTTCAAATAAAATATAGTGCTGCCACTAACGACTCATTTTCTAACGACTAATTTTATTTGTCCTTTTTTGTTCTGAACTATGTAGGAAAGAAAAAATCCAAATTGCAAATGAAATTAAAGAGTGTGTATAGAGCGCTTCCTTAATTATCTCTGAAGCTCTCAGTCAGTTCAGCGCAAACTCATTGAGTGCGAGAAATCCCGTTTTAATCAATGAATCTGTCAAATCTTGCCAATTAAATGATTTAAGTTTGTTGCTGTGTCTCCGTTTTGTTATTATGAGAGGATTTGTGCATGTGCAGAACTTAGTAAACTTGCAATATTTAAGCTCATTTAGTATTTTGAGAGATATTGAGCAAATTCTCACTACTGGTAATTTAAACACCTCTGATTGTACATTATTTTTTAAAATAAAAATCCTTTTATGTAATTGTATGAAACTCGGTTCACACATAGATCTAATCGGTTCACATGTCCTTCATAGTCTTACTTTTTTACCTCAGCCCAACAGGAAGTCGGCTATTTAGGGTTGTTTGTAAAACGCAAGCAGTGGAATTTAAAGTACTTCTCCTAGAGTATTAATTGAAATGCCACGAAATTCCGTCAGCGTGAAGTCAAGACACCGAGGATGAAAAATTGCTTTTGGGGATTTTTGATATCTCGAATGGTTTGGTCGTGGTCGAGGAAATGAAATTATGGTGAGAAACCTGAAACAGGAAGTGTGTTATAACTTCTGTACACATTAACTGATCTTCATGAAACTTCAGTAGTGTGTATGGTTGCATAAAAATCATTTTATGCTACCATAATTAATGCTGCACAATCATGTTGTAAATGGACACTTTGGCAGCGCTGTTGAACTCGCATGACATGAATATAACAACCTGATTGCTTAAATTTACTTACTTTTCTGTTTTATGTAACAATAAAAACTATTTTAGACATACATAGTAATTTAAATCCTGCAATAAAAATGTATTACTTTCTTGCACTGACCTGACCAGCCAGTGAGGGAATGTTAGCCGCCATACTCAATTGACGCCCCTGCTATGTATGTGTGTATTTGTAGTCTTTTGTATTGTATAATGTTTGTTTTTACTTTTTCCAACTTATATGATTTTATTGGTAAATAGTCTAAGCCAGATGACATTGCATAATGTCTCGTCCATATTAAGGCTTATTTTATCCAATAACTGAGTACTGATAAAGATTTGCCTGTACTATGGTCAAAAGTGCATCCCTTACATCACAATCTCCCTCACAATCAGGGCAGTATAACTGGCAGTGACAAGGCTGCTGAGGAGGAGGGAGAAGATTTGGAGGATGAGGAGGAATATGATGAAGAGGAGGAAGAGGATGATGACCGGCCCAGGAAAAAACCTCGGCATGGTGGTTTCATCTTGGATGAAGCAGGTTCGAAAAACCCCTCACCAACATATCGTTCTTATATTAAACTAATCTATAACATTTTCTCTTTTCTGCATACCTGAAAAGTACATGTATAAAGATCTATCTCTGTTTGACTAGATGTTGATGATGAGTATGATGACGAAGATCCATGGGAGGATGGTGCTGAAGACATTTTAGAAAAAGGTGTGACATTTCTTTTAATTATTCCGAATGTTTTGCCGAAATGACTTAATTACTTATATACAATTACTGTTTATTTTATAGTAATATTTTATAGTGATGTAATGATGTTTCCCATAGATGTATATGTACGCCTAATATAAACTTGCTGGTGGATTTAAAATCTCTGTTGATGTTTATATTATATCCATAGCTTAAAAAGGAAGAAATGGAGGCATTTTAAGTGAAATAACAACAGACTGTAAATTAAATGTTGTTTAAACTGATGCCGCTAATTTGAATGTATTTCTTGCTCTCATTGATTCTTTATTTCTTGTGCATGCCTCCTTCAGTTAACGGTAAACCAACTCCAGATTTCTCTGTTTTTTTTCTGTCTAATTGAATGATTAATTTCAAATCATTTTCACATTCGGTAAAATCCATTCCCATAATCTGCACCCCCTCTAACATCTGTTTGTGACGTTTTAAAGCTGTTTGGCAAATGTTTCATTTGTTAATATTTCTAAACAAGGAGCATGGATGGCAAATACATTTTTGCTGTACATTTTTTGTCATCAACATATTCAGTAAGGGTAAAGTTAATGAAGGCGATCATTATAAAATACACCATTCGTTTAACATGGGACTATGTAGTGGGGACTGAGTTCTTAAAGGGAACCATATATGGTCATTTGCCTGAAAATGCTCCTTTGAACAAAAAATAAAACCCAATTCCTTATTTTGATAGTATTCAATTGTGCTTATTGTATTGTATTGCATAATCTAACAGTGACATGACATCATTATCACGTAGTTTCCATTTTTTAAAAAATATATCACGTCTATGCCTGCCCATCAGTGGTAATTTCCATTCTTTTTTTTTTTTTGTCTGTTTACCTGATCCTGTTTATGCCCTTGCCTGAAATTGCTGTGTACACATGACTTTGTATAATGGCTCATGTTCCTCCCTTCCTCCCTCAACACTGGATTTGATCAGAAGAGGCTGAAGGTATGTGCATAAATCATCTGGTGTGCATGGATATTCTCTTTTATTATGCATCAACCATGTGTTCAATTGCACTGCTTTAGGTAAATCTGAATAAGTTCAGCTCATTGCAGATTCTGAATGTACACTATCATACAGGCCAGTAAGATTTTAGCAATGATTAGTGACAGTAAATCTATTTATAATATAACAAAGGTTTATATTTCAAATAAATGCTGTCTTTTCAACTTTCTATTTATCAAAGAATCCTTAAAATAGTTTCTTAAAAGTTTATTGAGCAGCATATTAAAATGATTTCTGAAGGATCATGTGACTGAAGACTGGACTAATGATTCTGAAAATGCAGCATCACAGAAATAACATTTTAAAATATATTCAAATAAAAAAATAGATTTTAAAATGTAATAATATTTCACCATATTGCTGTTTTTACTTATTTTGATCAACTAATTTGCGCTAATTTTGTTGATCAAAATAAGTAAAAACGCTAACTAATTTTGATCAACTAACTGACTTCTTTCAAAAACATTAAATAATCTTACTGACCCCAAATTTTTGAATGGTAATGTACTTTTTATGACATTTTTTTTGCAAACAATGTAAAAAAAAATCTATGAATGGCCTAGTTCGCCCCAAAAATGAAAATTTTCTTAATTTACTCACCCTCAAGTTGTTCCAAACCTGTATGAGCCCCATTAACTTCCAAAGTATACAGAAAAATATTACTATGGAAGTCAATAGGGCTCATCGACTCTTTGGTTACCCATATTCTTCAAAATATCTTCTTTTGTGTTCAATAGAAGAAAGAAATTCATACAGGTTTGAAACAACTTGAGAGTGAGTAAATGATGACACAAGTAGTAGTACTGTAATACCATAGTCATTTTTGGGTGTACTATCCCTTTAAGTTCTGCACCACCTCTTTCAATTGTTTAGAAATTTTACTTGGATCGAGATTAATCAGTGTATTCAGCTTGAGGCACTAGTAGTTTAATAGTTCATGCATAATTACACTGCATGTAAACATAGCTACTAGCAGTTTTTGAATTCCTCTTTTTTTTCTAGCCGCAATATATTTTTTTCTTATTGCCATTTATTTTTTCTGTTTATATCCATTAGTGTCCAACATTGACCAAACGGTTTTGGATGAAGATCACTCCGGTTCAAGGAGGTTGCAGAATCTCTGGAGGTGTGACAACTGTACTTAACACTTATACATGGCTGATTCTGAAGAATGGAGATCATTTTAAATACCTGTTTCTCTACAGGGATTCACGTGAGGAAGCTCTGGGGGAGTATTACATGAGGAAATATGCCAAGTCCTCAGGAGGCGAGCAGTAAGTCTACTAGAGTTCATCTGTGTGTGGTACTTTAATGAAATGCATGACTGACTTCAGCACTTGCCAGTTTTGCAATTAAAAGAATGTTTAACCCTTTAACCTGATTTTAGCTAAACATTATTGTTCTGTTGTTGTTAAATTCAGTTTCTATGGCGGCTCTGAAGATCTTTCTGATGACATCACCCAGCAGCAGTTGCTTCCTGGGGTCAAGTATGAAAAAAATAATCACTTTATTGCTCATTAGATGTGCTGAATTAAATCTCTCTCTCTCTCTATATATATATATATATATATAAAAGACCAATGAGCTTGTGTTAAGAGATTGTTCTCTTGCAGGGATCCCAACTTGTGGACCGTTAAGTGTAAGGTTAGTTCTGTACATATCTAACAAGGGGTTTATGGGTGATGAGGCTGCAATATGTGCACAGTTAAATTTTTTTGTTTCTCTGTAGATTGGAGAGGAGAGAGCTACTGCCATCGCCTTGATGCGAAAATTCATTGCTTATCAGTGCACCGACACGGTAGGTTTGCCATAGGCGCAGAACTTTATGAACACAAACTTAGATGCGTTGTGTAAAACCTTTCTGTCCACCTTGATGTTTTTCTTGAAATAGATTTCTCTGTCAATTTTCTTTGTTTTTCAAATTGTAGGCCAAGAGAAAAGAAAACTGCAGTGCAGACAGTACATTTAGCGTAACAATGTTTACTTGAAGGGGTGTTGATCTAAAATGTTGTGCTTTGTTTCTCTGCACAGCCACTTCAAATCAAATCAGTGGTGGCCCCTGAGCATGTCAAAGGTTATATCTATGTGGAGGCGTACAAGCAGACCCACGTCAAGGCTGCCATTGAGGGTGTTGGAAACCTGCGCATGGGCTTTTGGAATCAGCAGATGGTGCCCATTAAAGAGATGACTGATGTGCTGAAAGTGGTTAAGGAAGTGACTAACCTTAAACCTAAATCCTGGGTTCGTCTTAAGAGAGGCCTTTATAAAGATGACATTGCACAGGTGGGTACACTATAACACTTAGCTTTATGGTCATACATAAACGATTACAGTGTTTTTTGGGTTCAGTTGAATATAATTTTTAGGTTTTCACTACTACAGCCAGAGGATTGTATTGTGTATGTATCTAATAATTTGCCTTTGTCAGGTGGACTATGTTGAACCGAGCCAGAATACAATCTCACTGAAAATGATTCCTCGTATTGATTTGGATCGCATCAAAGCGAGGATGAGTATGGTGGGTTATGTCAATATATATTCATGTTTTCAACATTGATTAAAAAAAAAGTTTCTTGAGTACCAAATCAGCATTTTAGAATGATTTCTGAATTATCATGTGACACTGGAGTAATGACTGCTGAAAATTCAGCTTTGCCATTATGGGAATAAATTACAGTTTAAAATATATTGTAATAAAATTATAATATTGCTGTTTTTACTGTACTTTGATCAAATAAATGCTGCTTTGGTGAGCTTGAGACATTCAAAAACTTTTTAAAGGTAGTGTATATCCACTGTGACATTTTAGTGACCTGATCCCGACATTATTGTTCATTTCACAGAAAGACTGGTTTGCGAAGAGAAAGAAGTTTAAGAGGCCACCTCAGAGGCTGTTTGATGCTGAAAAGATCAGGTAAAAGCACTTTTTGAGTTTGAGTCTCTCATAATCACAACCCACTGAAACACGTCAGCCACACTGACACATGTGCTCTGCTCCACAGGTCTCTTGGTGGGGAGGTCAGCCATGACGGTGACTTCATGATATTTGAAGCCAATCGCTACAGCCGCAAAGGCTTCCTGTTTAAAAGCTTTGCCATGTCAGCTGTGGTACGCTCATTCTAGTTCTGGATGCCTGTCTAATCTCTCATTATTGGTTCACCGGTTTAACCCATGTGTTTTTTTGCACAGATCACAGATGGGGTCAAACCCACTCTGTCAGAGCTGGAGAAGTTTGAGGACCAGCCAGAGGGTATTGACCTTGAAGTAGTCACAGAAACAACAGGTAGACAACCAGACAGCTGTAGATCTCTGCAACAGTGTATCAAAACAAGAAAAAAAATATTGCATGAAAAATGTGCATAAACTGCCTGTAAATATGTGTGTATATTAGAGATCCACCGATATTAAATTTATCGGCCGATGCTGATACCGATTATATATACGTACATGTGTGTATGCATGTTTGTATGTATGCGCATATATCATCATGTTTGTTAATATTAAGTACATTAATATTTTAAATGCTGTAAATTATTGACCATGATTCTTTTTGTTGATATTCTGAGCTTGTACCTTTGTTCAGAAATTTTTGCAAAGTCTGTCACAAAGATTTTTTTTTTGTTTACAGGTAAGGAGCGGGAGCACAACCTTCAGGCAGGAGACAATGTGGAGGTGTGTGAGGGAGAGTTGATCAACCTTCAGGGCAAAATCCTGAGTGTGGATGGCAACAAGATCACCATCATGCCCAAGCATGAAGACCTCAAGGTGAGCAAATCAACACAAGGCATTCTTTTTGGCAAATTAAGTGTGTAATTTCAGTGGCATTAAAAAATGGAGTTGCGAAAGCTTTGCATTGTGAGAGTCCAAATGTCATAAATCTGATTCTGCAATGTCTAGAGGTGTTTCGGCTGAGCAACTTCAGTAGCTGGGTGATTCCACCACCATGACATCCACCATGACCCCATTTTACCTATATTCTTAGTATTAAAATAGGGGATGTATGCTTTAGTTAAAGGTACAATATGCAGGATTTTTGCAGTAAAATATCCAAAACCCACCAAGGCCAATGTTATATATTTTGTTTAGTTGATGATTTACAATATCCCAAATGTTTCCCACTATTTGTAAATCATGAGAAAATTGCGATTTAAACCGAGGAAACGGGGCTTGTGAGCCGTGTTAGCCCCGGTTTCCACTAGGTTTGCGGTGCAGTAGCAATCATGTCAACAGACCGGGTTCTTGCCGTTATCCATAGCAAGATGCTCATGCTGTTGTTGTTTTGTTTAAACATTATGGACCGTGACAAGCAGTCTTTGAGACAAAAAGAGGACTAAAACGAAGATCAAAATCTTTCAAGATTTCGAGAGCTCCACATCTGCAAATAACTTCGACTTGACCGAGTGTTGCATGTGCTGTATTAGACAGGTGAGCAAATGTACATAAAACTAAGCAATGTTATTTAGGTCGACATGATGAAATTTTAGATTTTGATCTATGTTATTCTAATGTTGATCTAGCTTACTGCTAGTTTCACACAGCCAACATTCAAACTAAATAACAACATTCATCACACTCAAATGCCGTTTATTGTTATGGTGTAACTGTTAGAGCAAGTGAAGCAGCGCTGTTAACTTAAGTTTCATTCCTCTAACAAACTGGCCTGTGTAAGTAATTATTCAGCACTTGTAGTTCGGTAGAATGAAATGTCCCTTTTTCTTGATATCCGTGGGACTCTCGTAACGTGTGGCGCTGGTATACGTCTAGCAATCATGCCCTGCTTCACACAACAGTCATGTTAAAAACATCACTATATTCACTCATCCATAAAAGATCCATCAGCTTGACGACAAGATCCATTCTGGCGCTTAAATATACGTCATCATTATATGCCTTTGTTATCATAAGAGGTTAGCGGCCCCTGGTGGCGACAAATTCCTGCATATTGGACCTTTTAATTTTGTTTGTTTATTTGTTTTACATTATTATAGGATTATAGCGCAAATATATCTCGGTGACATAGTTAATATGATTTAGCCTTGCCTTGTTTTATGGTTGGTGCTATTGTAACAAATCTAATTTCCTGAGAAGCGTCTATATGTCCCTTTTTGCACTGATTATGGCTTCTCTGTCTTGTCTTTGTTTTTATTTAGGACCCTCTTGAGTTTCCAGCTCATGAGTTAAGGAAGTACTTCCGTATGGGTGACCATGTGAAGGTTATCGCTGGGCGTTTTGAAGGCGACACGGGCCTCATAGTCCGTGTGGAGGAGAACTTTGTCATTCTGTTCTCGGACCTAACCATGCATGAGGTGGGTTTCACTAGTAAGCTATGGAATTCCCCATTCAGAAAAACACAGAATATACAGTTGTCAATGTTGTGTGTTCTTTGTTTAATGTGATGTCTCTTTTTGCTCCAGTTGAAGGTCTTGCCCCGGGACTTGCAGCTGTGCTCTGAGACTGCATCAGGTGTGGATGCAGGAGGCCAGCATGAGTGGGGAGAGCTGGTACAATTAGACCCCCAAACTGTAGGTGTCATTGTCAGGCTGGAGAGAGAGACCTTCCAGGTAAAGTCCAGGAGTGAACAGAGGAGTTTAAGTGTAACGTGTACATTGGATATAGGCTACTGTATTGTATATGTTTGATTTATGTTGATACGGGATTATACATTCGCTTTAACAAGCAGGTTGTTCATCACCACGGCAAACGCTTTTTTGTGTGTTTAAAAAGTATACATAAGAGATGGAAACTTTAGAAACTTCAGAAACTTTATTTTTACATTTTTTTTCAATAACCATGCATAAACATTATTCTCTCCAAAATACAAACATGTACATACAGGTTGCTCACATATTATGGTAGCCCTGTTTGTGCTAAATAGAGTGGAACGACACCTTTGCCAGATGTTTATAAGCAACTGAAGAAAGCACAAATGTCTGGGAAAGTTAAAACCTCAAGGACCCCCAAAACACCTTAAACCTCTGAGGGTTAAGTCACTTAACTTTGTCACCATCTTGGAAACGTTTCTAAACATCACAAGCATTGTAGTTTAAGTATTGCCCCTAAGCTTGTAATGCATTAACATGTCAAGACAGAATTTACATCTCATAACAGTGATATCAGGGATCAGTGAAAAGCTTTGATCATGTTTGTGTTTGCACTGGAGGTAATTCCAATGTTTCCACACTGCTTTCATGGATGCCTGCTTTAAGAAAATCATGCATCATCCACAACCTCATTTACTCTCTCCAGCTAAATAGTTTAACTTTGGCACACTACTGTTTCAAAATGTTCCTCATCCTCAAGTCTGCATTTATTTGATCAAATTTCACAATGATTTGTTTCTAGGTTCTGAACATGCACGGGAAAGTTTTAACCGTACGACACCAGGCAGTGAACAGGCGGAAGGACAACCGCTTTGCTGTCGCTCTCGACTCTGAGCAAAACAACATCCATGTAAAGGATATTGTGAAAGTCATCGATGGACCTCATTCGGTACCTACCAGAGACCTGGGCCAAAGATTTTTGACATTTACTGTGTAACTGAAAGGAAGTTAATTTTCTTTTATGTAATCTGTCAGGGCCGGGAAGGTGAAATTCGCCACATCTTCAGAGGCTTTGCTTTTCTTCACTGCAAGAAGCTGGTTGAAAATGGGGGCATGTTTGTCTGTAAGGCACGTCACCTCGTTCTGGCGGGTGGCTCAAAGGTAGGTCTGTTCTACACCTGTGGACAAATCTTATGTTTTTCCCAACTTCCCTATCCTAAACAGTCCTTGTCCTTTGTTCCCAAAGCCTAGAGATGTGACAAATTTTACAGTGGGGGGCTTTGCTCCTATGAGTCCACGCATCAGCAGTCCAATGCACCCTGGCGGAGGTGGTAAGCGTGTTTATTTATCTGACAGGGTTGTGTGACAGTAGTTGAAGGATTGTAGGTTTTAAATAAAAAGTTTGCAAGCTCAAATACTACAAGATGTTTTTATTATGGCAAATACCAACATCTGGTTGCCTTTTGAGCATTTGAATCGTATTAATAGAAGCTTCTCTTATGTTTTTAACTGGCCATTATCTGTTGTGGTCTTCCCTCCAGGTCAGCAGCAGAGAGGTGGAGGAGGTGGTGGTGGCGGCATGGGTCGGGGGCGCGGTCGACGAGACAATGATCTGATTGGGCAGACTGTCCGTATATCCCAGGGACCGTACAAAGGTTAAATTATTAGAAACCAACTTTTTGTTATTTGTAACCAACTCTATTTGCTTTGGTGTTTTGATATAGAATGCCATAAAATGTATACATGGTAAGTGTGACTCAAGTGCCAAAGCCACAAGTTTTTCATCACCTTAATTCAATTCCACAGGCTACATCGGAGTTGTGAAGGATGCCACAGAATCAACCGCTAGGGTAGAGCTCCACTCAACTTGCCAGACCATTTCTGTGGACCGCCAGCGTCTTACAACTGTGTATGTTATCAGTTATCTGTCTGCAGTTTTTAGGAAAAACTCCATATTTATTATCCAAAAATTCCATATTTATGACACAACTTCAAGCTACCATTAAAACTGCAAAAACTACTCTCAGCTCTGCTTTAACACACTTACATCACATTTTCCTCCGGGGCGGATCTACCTACGTGGCGTGGGATGGCATCTGACAAACTAAGAAAAAAAAAGCTGTATTTTGTATTTCGTTATAGCATTATGTAGTATAGATGATTGAAGGCTTAATTGCTTGTGGTGTTGCCACCCCTCACAGTCCTCATGTCACCCTTTAAAAAATTCTCTTGGTCCGCCCCTTTTTCCCACACAGAAAATATAATTATAAGCAGCAGAGATCTACAACTGTTGTTTGACACTTCTGCCTCATTTCACTGCTGACGGGTTTGTGTTCTGACACCTTATTTTGGATTTCCTGTCATCCGGTACACTAGTGCGGTGAACCATGATTGATAGTTCATGTCTAACTGTAGGAGTTCTCTGACAGCAAAGGGATAGATAATGGAATAGCATACCTCAGAGATTCCTGAGTAGATAGTTGCTTTTAGTGTGTTGATATCTGATATCTGTGACACTACCATTTAAACATGCTGGCTGCATTAACTTGATCAAAAACACAGTAATATAACGGTAATATTGATAAATATAATTATTTAAAAGCTTTTTTTCTATTTTAATATATTTTAAAATGTATTTTTGTCCTTTCATGGCAAAGCTGGCAATTTTGATAAACTATTTAGCAGTTTGCTGAATATCTTTTTTGCTGAATCTTTTGCAAAAAAATAAAAATAAATAAAATTCTTACTGTCCCTAAACTTTTGAATTGTTGTATAGGTTTTATATCTTGACTGTCTTGTAAAACAAGTTTCTTCTGTGAACTTCGATTCCCTGAATATCCTCTCTCAACCTTTTTGCTCTCTTTGAACCAGGGGTGGTAAAGAAAGGCAAGGGAAGTCTTCCACCCATTTACGAACCCCAATGTATGGTTCCCAGACGCCCATTTATGGAACTGCCTCACGTACTCCCATGTATGGTAGCCAGACACCCCTCCATGATGGTAAGAAACAATATATTTTTATAGACCTTGATGTTCTGCAACACATTTAGTTTTTTTTTATTAAGTCTTTCATTGCTCACAGGAAGCCGAACTCCTCACTATGGCTCTCAGACTCCTCTGCATGATGGCAGCAGGACGCCCGGTCAGAGCGGCGCATGGGACCCCAACAATCCAAACACACCATCACGGTAAGAAGCCAAGCTAGATGATCCGTGCAAACAAACAATCTCGCATACATACCAACTTCAACTCATTTTCCCTCTGTTTTCAGGCCCGATGACGAATATGAGTTCGCCTATGACGACGAGCCCTCTCCGTCTCCTCAAGGCTATAGTGGTACACCCAACCCTCAGACTCCTGGCTACCCAGAAGTGCCCTCTCCACAGGTCAACCCTCAGTATAACCCTCAGACTCCTGGGACTCCTGCCATGTAAGAGTTTATTCAGATGCTCAGATGCTTGTGATCTGGCTCGATCATCTTAAACTGAGTTCATTTTTGCACCGTAGGTACAACACCGACCAGTTCTCCCCGTATGCAGCGCCCTCTCCACAGGGGTCTTACCAGCCCAGTCCCAGCCCTCAGAGTTACCACCAAGTGGCCCCAAGCCCAGTGGGGTACCAAAACACGCACTCGCCCGCCAGTTACCACCCCACCCCATCACCAATGGCCTACCAGGTAACATTATGGCAGCTAAAAAAGTAAGTTGTTGACTTACACTAAATGCTCTGAAATATTTTCAAGGCTTCAGACTGTGACCAAAATGGTCGACATATGCAACCATTTTTTGAGAATCTGCGAGTTAAAATTTGTGAGAGTTCGTGGTCACATAATTGCTGTCTGCCTACCTGCACATTCATTAGAAATGTATCTAATCTGTCACGTATTATCGACTTGGCGATAGTCATTTTGACACTGACTCAGTCAAAACTGGAGAAAAGCAAATTAAACGTTGCTGTTTTTGTAAATGAGACTGGAAACTATTGTTTGTCGTCTCAGCCGAAAATTTTCAGTTTCCGCAATTACAGTGCATCTCTAGCTTAGAGCAATAAGGGACTCTTTATTTGAATAAATCAGTTTTAAATTGTGCTCCTCAGGCCAGTCCGAGTCCCAGTCCGGTAGGGTACAGTCCCATGACTCCTGGAGCTCCATCTCCGGGAGGATACAACCCTCACACCCCTGGATCTAACATCGACCAGGCCTCCAATGACTGGGTCACCACAGATATCATGGTGCGTGTGAAAGACACATTCCTGGATGGAGGCGTCATCAATCAGACCGGCATCATCCGAAGCGTGACTGTGAGTCGAGTGTTTTTTTTTTTTGAAAAGTAAATGTGCTGAGACTGTCAGAAAGATTCTACAAGCAGAAGCATGTGGGTTGTGGATTTTACAAAATTTTGCCCGGAGCTGATTTTGATGGATTAGGTTTATCCATGTTGTGATATGTTATTCCCCATTAAGTTTTATCATACATAACACGATTGTTTGTTGAGAGATAATGATTTGAAATATCGTGTTTTGTTTCTTGGAAAAAAGTGTTTAATTCATGGAAACCTTTTTTTTTTCTCTCTTTCACAAAGGGGGGGATGTGCTCGGTTTTCCTGCAAGACACAGATAAGGTTGTTAGTATTTCAAGTGAACACCTGGAACCTGTTACACCAACCAAAAACAACAAGGTACTGCTGAACTTATGGAACCATTTCCCAATCTACTAAACATCATGACAAGATAATTATGATCCAGTATATACTTTGTACTGCTTACAAATGAACAAAATCTCTTCCGTGAGCACTTAACCTTATTAAAAAATGCTTTTTTAAACTTTCCTTTTCCCTTAAGGTGAGACACTACAGGTGAATAGGATAAACTTTTAAAATATTACATATCACCATGAAACTTCCTCAGTTGATTACTTACTAAGGGTGTCAAATCGAAATCGACCGAAATTAAGTCACAATCTCGAACTTCGCATTATAGTCGATGCTGCCATGTCACGCCCTGTCCGGTCGGCGTGCCAAGCATGGCAACTGATCATTTAAGTCGCAAGTGTGGAAGTTTTTGGGATTTCCAGCGAGTTATGTTGACACCGTTCACTCTTAAAAAAAGCCATAGTTTACAATCCCAAGTCTCCCGAATATTGATAGCGGGGGCGTCATGTAACGTCACATTTACCTCAGAAAACCCATATCCAGTAACCATAAACTCGTTAGTCAGCTAGAAAAATTAACTCTAGAGAGGAGCATTTTGCTAAATATATGCACCATTACATATTCATTATATTATATGTTCTGTAATGTTTAATGCATGTTTGAATTAATCTAAGTTTTTATGACAGCCACCATTTAAATGTTTACAATTCATTTATTATATTATTTATTTTATTATTAGAATAAAAAATAAAAATAAACGTCTGATTTAAGTGTTTGTATACACTTTTTACAGCAGTTTTCCTTGAGAAAATTTGCCATATATTGTACCTGATATCCAAAATAATCAATATTGCATCAAATTGAATTGTGAAATGTGCCAATACCCACCCCTAATAAAAGCATCTGCTAAATGTAAATGTGATGTAAACAAAAACCATGTTAAACATTACGCAACGTGCACTTTTATATATTTTCACTCTGTTCGTATTTATACATTTTTAAAGTTCTGCAAGACCATAACCATGAAAGTAATTGCTGCAAGAACCAATGAAGCATATATTCACCTTTTATGCAGTCTGAAATCACTCATGAATTGAATTCATGCCACAGACACTGAAGTGAAGAGACTCAACCAGCCCAATGTTTGCTCGTCTCCATTATCTGTTTTCCTCATTGTTGCAGCTATATTGCCAGATCAGGGGTGAGCAATGAGGAGTTTAGGAAATGATGCAGCTACACAGAATATCACTTAAATTTAAGCACGTCGCTCCTCCCACTGAACCAGCGCGCACGCTAAATTAACTGGAAACGCAGACTTGCTCAACTTAACCTTGTGATTGTGTTGTGTGTCATAATCGTTGACATTTGAAAAAAGAAAAAAAACGTTTCTCTTAAATGAATACATGTGTGCTCTTCAGGTGAAAGTGATTCTGGGAGAGGACAGGGAGGCCACAGGAGTCCTGCTCAGTATTGATGGCGAAGACGGCATTGTTAGAATGGAACTGGATGAGCAACTGAAGATTCTCAATCTCCGCTTCCTTGGCAAATTGGAAGTGTGAAGAAACCCACACATTTAAATATTGAATACTTTTTGCAGATGCTGCAGATTAGTCGGTTTCAGTGAGCTTTTTTTTTTTTTATTGGTCGAAGATTTTAGTGATTAGTCTGTTTTCTGTTTCATCTGTGATGTAGAATCGTACCTTTTGGCAAATTGATTCCATGTCAAATAAAATGTGAACCATCCATCCTGAGTGTTCGCATGAAATATTTAATAGCTTTTGGCTGTTCGTTTTAAACCATTTTACTGCCTGCCAATATTCGGAACATCAACCATAAAAAGGAAATCAAATTTTCTTTTCACTCATGAGTGATTTGAGCTCCAGCAGTAGTTCAACCACTGTGTCCTTCCACCACCAAACTGTATTCCACATCATATTCCATTACATTCTGAACCTTTAATGTCATTGACAGTTGGTGTATATTCTGAGTACATTAAAGGTCTTTCAAAACGCTTTAACCCTTGTAATTTGCGCATTTATTGAGAGGGAAAAATACCCCAAGTTTGAATACTTTAGGAATTATGCACTGTGGCATTTTTCTTTAAGTGAATCAGGTCTGAGGACTGAAAGAGGACAGTCAAACTAGTCTACAGCTACAGCTTCTCTTAGTTACAGGGCTTATGAGGCTTCTCATAGTTAATTGGAACGTAAAAAATGGTGGTGTTCTTCGGACAGGGATGTCCTGGGCTGTTAAACCACGCTAATGTATTGGACACTTCCTCTTGTTCTTGTTTGGGGCATCCAAGGGTTTGGTTCCTGGAGAGATGTATCTTCAGCTGGATCCATGCTTCACGACCCTGAAAATATGGAAATGACTACCGGTATTATGCTTTTGGGATTAGTACTGATTGTTACTTGTAATTGTAATTTAACTTTTTTGAAATTATTTTTTATATGTTTTAGCTTATCTCAAGGGCATCCAAGATGTAGGTGTCTTTGTTTCCACAGAATTTTCAATTTTGACATTTTTAGGTCAAACCATTGTTGTCTGTCAGTCATATTATATCATATATGATATCATATAATGCACGTCTATGGGGATCTCCTAAAAGAGCATGCACAGAGAAGTCCAAATTAAATTTGATTTAATGACTCGTAAATGAAAGTAACGTACACACTGATGGCCTAAGTGTCTCCAAAGTTACGCCGGAAGTAATCTTTCGCGCGTCTACTTAAGTAAACAATGCTTAAGTAGACGCGCGAGAGATCACTTCCGGCGTAACTTTGAAGACGGTTCAGTTGAACATCTGATTCAGATGAGGTCGACGCATAGAGTTCGACGGCTGTTAACAAGAGGTAAAAACTAAATAAATACTGTTCTTTTTCTCACACAAACAGCTCGTGTCGTGTCTTAGCCAGGCCATCAATGTGTACATACATTTACGAGTCATTAAATCATGTTTAATTTGGACTTCTCTGTGCATGCTCTTTCAGGAGATAGACCTGCATTATATGACTGACAAACAACGGTTTGACCAAAAAATGTCAAAATTGAAAATGCTGTGTGGAAACAAAGACACCTACATCTTGGATGCCCTGCCTTGAGGTAAGCTAAAACATATCAAAAATGAATTTCAAAGTGAACTATCCCTTTCAAACTGCGCTCAAAATAGATATTATCCCAGGGAATTGAACCAATGGCTTTTGGCACCGCAAGGCACAACGACAAATATCGTCTGGTCTGCATACTAATGTTACCGCAGTAATCAGGATTGCGTGAAAGTACAAATTGAACCACGCTCGGGTTATAGGGGTCAGTTACTTTCACTTTCTGCCTGTTGTAGATGTAATCAGTCTTACCCAGCCTTAACTTGCTATAGTAACTTGCTCCAGCCACAGAGCTACAGAGACCTGAACGGTTTTAACAGTGCAAGACTAGAACAAAATGGCTGGCCATTAATTGTTTATAACCACGTCTCTCTCCATACACTGCTTGACCTTACCTTGCACCTGACCAGTTAAGTATATATGAGACTGAGGGTATCTCCAGGGTATTAAGGCGAATGCAGACTTTGTGTGATTTTCCTTTCCTCAATCTCCTAATTGGTCCTATCAGGGGTTATCGGTCTAGTGTCGGGTTTTAGAGATAAAAGCCGATAAAATTAAGGGCGCATCGTTTAAGGCACCTATAGTCTGGCCTGTGGTGTGACCGGTGTAACTGCTGAGGAGATTTTCATATTCAAGTGTTTTTATTGAATATTTAAAATACAATTTTTAATTCTATAAATGGAAATGCATATCATTCCAAAGAAAAAAAGGTACAACCCCTAGTGAGGAAGCCAATGAGGATGAGTTTCTTTAGTATTTCGTTTTGTTTTTGTATTTTTACAACTGTTCGCTGAAATTAAATGATCGTTCGCCCCAAAAATGTACATTCTGTCATCATTTACTCACCCTCATGTTGTTCTGAACCTGTATGTTTCACTCTTATGTTGAACACAAAAGATATTGGTAACCAGACAGTTGAGCCACTGACTTCCATAGTATTATTTTCCTAATATATGGAAGTCAATGGTCACCGTCAACTGTCTAGTTAGTGGTTAAACTACTCTTCAGAATATCTTATTTTTATGTTCAACAGAAGAAACAAACTCATACAGGTTCAGAACAACATGAGTGTGAGTAAATGATGACAGAATTTTCATTTGTGGGTGAACTTTAACAAGTATTAAACGATACTTTTTAATTGCTTTGCTTGGAGACCATCCGTTTGCTTATCTCTAAAAACACAGAGGGAACTATAATTTTATGACGAACAAATATTGCGATATCATACTTCAAAAATGATACTACTCAGATGACGGTTATATAATACCTAGGATTCGTCTTACATAACCACAAAACATTACCAGCATTCTCTTACATACTATATACATAGTTTGGTATTTGGTTACTTTGCTGTCTCACTGCTCAATATTTTAGTGTCTCAACTGGACTCTTTCCTCCAGACAGGAGTGCTTCTTATGACTCCCTGTCAAATTACTGAAATCAATCATGTCTTGAAATAACCACTACAAAGCTAACAGAACAAAATAAAGCTGATTCATTAATTAAAACAGTGAATTTATAGTCATTTAAAGGTTGCTTTAAAATATTAAAAAGTATTTTTTGCAATAAATGTGTAAATATTTTGACCTGTGCTTTGATTCACAGCTCAACTTAATAAATGGCTAAATATAAGGCATTTACATACAAAGCAAAATTGGTATCAGGTCAAAAATCTTGGGGTGTCGTTTGGGTTTTGCTTAAATTATGACTTTTCTACTATAAAATGATGCCTTTTAGGGTGTTTACATGGCAATAATCATACAATATCATGTATTCTTTGTATTCTTGCAACTTTGTTTTCTTATAAAAAAATGAAAATGCTTTGTCCATATACGCAAGAGAAATCATTAGAAAAAAGACCTGTTAGGGGAAATTCTGTAGCTTGATGGGCAAATATGGGTCTAGTGAACATTAAACTAAATCAACATTTTGACTTTATATTGATTTAAAGTTGGTAATTTAGAGCAGCCAAATAAATAAAAATGCCCATTACGTCTGAATAGACGGTGAGCTTTGAAACATTAATGGGCACATACACAAACAAAATGCCCTTAAAGATTAATGTGCTCTCATTGTGGGATCTTGCACTGTTTAGTCTCCGTCCCCAAAAAACTCCACAGGTCATGCCAACAAATCTGGACGAATATTTTTAACCTCTCCAATACTGTATAAAAATGTTATGAACTCTCAGATGCTTGGAGTTGATCTTGTGGTCTATGAATAATACTTCAAAAAACAGATAAGAACATTTTTAATTTCAATGTTTACATTTTTTTGTTCTTTAAAAGTGAAAAAAGTGCTATGATGAATAAAAAACAGGACAAAGTTGTCAACTTTTTAAATATGAAACTTTATTCGGTGTGCCGACGGTAATCCAGATTTAATCAATAATTTTTGTTTTACTAAAGTGGTGCATGTGTAGATGATGGCACCAATTTTTTCACTCTTTAATGTTACTTTTTGTTTCGTTTTGTATGATAAACGTTTGATTTTGTGTTGGGACGACACACATTCATAGAATGAGAATCCTTGTTAAATCACACAAAGATGGAGCCATTAAATTTAATATGTATTTAATAAAAGGCACTCAGAATATCATGAATAAAATATAGTGCTTAAACAATCAAAATTCATCATACAGCCATAGCATACATTCACGAGATGCTAAATGCCATAATGATCACATACAGTAACACTGGCATTATCACCTTCGCTGGTGGGATAATTGTATAAAATCAAAATAGAACTCTCAGGATTTATTGAACAATGACTTTCAATATTGCTATTCATATTTTGCCATACTATGACATAAAATGCATGCCTAAGGGAATATACTTACGATTTTTCCATTGACACAATGGAGGGTTGACTTAAATGTCATATTTCTATCTCTAGTCAAAGCATGATCGTTTTATCAAATTCATAGATCTCAGTGTTTCCATGCATCTTTAACAATCTACAACAGCATGATAAAAAGCATTTCAACTTCTATATTGCAATTATACGTTAAGTGTCTCAAAAATGCAATGTTAACTGCTGGCATAAGTTTAGTTTTCAAGCTTCCCTGAAAAGTGCTGTATTGCTTTGCTTTAGTCAGTGCTGAAATGCTACAATCAAAATTTGCTTTGGAAACAAATATTTGTCCTCTGTATTTTTTTTAAACTTTGCTTTTTACAAAAACATGCAAATGTGCAATTTGTTTTATGTGAATAAAGCAGGAAATATTCTATCTCCTGCAATAAAGAAACTTCAAGTTATTGAGCACAGATTTCTATGGGGATTTAATCACTAAAAAAATTAAAACTGTTGTTGTGATGAGCGTAACAGATCTTACTATTACTCCAAAGACAGATATTCAACTATTATGAAAGATAATAATATCTCATAAGTGAAAATCTATTGCAATCATGGGTAAAACAGACATATGCTTGATTGCATGACAAAAACTTTACGTAATTGTTTTCACTTTGCTATGAATGTTACTAATATGCTTGTAAAATAATGATTCTACTTGTTCTGTTCATTAGATAAACCTGTTACGTTGTGTAAGCCCTGATGTTGCAAACATTTACAAGTCTTTAGGCTGGATGATATATTATCGTCAATCTTTCAGCAGTGGCTGATCGTTCATTGGTTTCGTTTTACTATACAGAACATGCAGTGTGCGATCATGCTCTCTGCCTTAATGGCTTGTCAAGTCATCTTAAATTAGTGTGATGCATGTAAATCCATTCTTAAATAACACTTGTTGCCTCCATCATCAGAACCACCCTAAATTAAAGCTTATTTTAAGTGTACTCTGTTTGACCGACAAGTATTGTTTCGAGTGGCTAACCCATATAAATTCATGCTTAAATTCTTGTGCGTTTTTCAGCCATACATATCGATGTGCATAACAAGTAAGGCTGATAGTAGGCTAATGAAGCCTTTAGTTAAAGAAATAAGTGCTGTTAATCCTACTACTGGCTATCATACATTCGGTCAAACAGGAGACAAGATATGATGTGAAATTGTACAAAAACTTTCAGTCAGCATAGAAAGAATAATAATAAAAAAAAAACATCTCACCCTAAAGATAGAGCTCTAGTGTCTCGTTCTATGTGTATGCTGACAAAAATAGAAACACCAGAAGAAATGTGGGCCGAGCAGCAAGCAGATGCTGCCACAGTACGGTGGGTCATCCAAATATAACATACTTGCATGCATAAGATACTGTATTTAAATTTACAACAGGCCTGATTGTGTTTGACAACTCCCAGGGCTGTTAGAGGAGACATTTGGTGACATTGAAAGATGGATAACAGTTTGGCATACGCTTTTCTCTCACAAGCAGCAGGGACAAAAGGTGATGTCAGTGCAAAGCTCCAAAGGAACGACAACATCAGCAAAAGGTGGTGCTGGGTGGATGCTCAGAGTGCAGATTCATGATTCCTCGGCTTTAATTTGAGGGACTCGGCAACACAGGCACTTAATCGCGATTAATTAAATGCTTGTTTTGACCCCAGTCAAATGCAGCCGTTTGCCTCACAAATGATGACGAGTACTTTTTAGCCGTCTGTGATTCATATTCCTTTTCCAGTTCAGTGCATTTCAGTTTTTACTATTGTAAAGCCTTAAAGGGATGTTCCTTACAATAATTTTTTGCTTCCTTTTTGTAGATAGTGCTACTGAGGTTTTATAGTCATCCGGCTGTGTTTTAAAACAGCATCCTGTTCGAGTTCTCCCATTGAAACAGCACATTCTGCAAAGGTACTGTTGGTATATGCATAGCATTAGGTATATATGTAGAGCTCTTAAATAAGCAGTTGTCAAGCCATAAAACGGAGAGTTTCTAAGTGCATTGTTGTACAGTCATTATTGCTAGTCACGAGAAATATACCAATCCTTACGGAATGCCATTTTTGCCCGTCTGCCAATTCCCATTGCTCTTGTCCAGCGAGTAATTGCTTTCATACTTCTCCTCAGCGCTGGTTTTCTGATTTGCAGCGGCCTCAGCAGCAGCGTCAATCACGATTTTGTCCGCCTGCTCCGTTTCACGATGGTAGAAGTAGTTGAAGTTGGAGACGATGACGGGAACGGGAAGTGCAATGGTCAGCACACCAGCAATGGCACAGAGGATCCCAACCATCTTCCCCCCCAATGTGATAGGGCACATGTCACCGTAGCCGACCGTCGTCATTGTGACTACAGCCCACCAGAATCCTTCCGGGATGCTCACAAACTGAGTATCAGGTTCGTCAACCTCAGCAAAGTAAATGGCACTGGAGAAGAGGATGACGCCAATGAAGAGGAAGAAAATAAGCAAGCCCAGCTCCCTCAAGCTGGCCTTTAGGGTTTGGCCTAGAATCTGCAGGCCCTTGGAATGGCGGGACAGCTTGAAGATCCTGAAGACACGCACCAATCGGATGACACGTAGCGTGGCCAGAGACATGTTCTGGCCGGCGGCGGGGTCTTCTCCCTCGTTGGTGGCCATCAGTTCTGTTATGACGGTAATGAAGTAGGGTAAAATGGACACAATGTCAATGAAGTTCATGATATTACTGAAAAATTCCTTTTTGCTGGGGCACACCACGAAACGTACTCCAAGCTCAAAACAGAACCAAACGATACAGATGCTCTCCACCACAAAGAAGGGGTCAGTAAAGACAGAGGCCAAGGCCTTGGGATTAGGAGTAGGGGACAGGAGCGTGCCGTTGGCGTCACGGGTTAAGTTGACGAACGCAGGGATAAATTCACGTTCGTCACGGAATTCCGGGAGCGTCTCCAGGCAGAAGATACAAATAGATATAGTGATGACAAAGACAGACACTAAGGCTACTGACCTGGCAGCGCTGGAGCTCTCTGGGTACTCAAAGAGCAGCCAAAACTGACGGTGAATCTCACTGGTTGGGAGTTGAGGCTCAGGGTCTTTGGTGAAACCTTCATCTTCCCTGAACTGTTCCATGACCTCATGCCCCAGTCGGTAGAACACGATCTCATCCGCAAACACATCCAATGGCACGTTCACTGGCCTCCGAATCTTGCCTCCGGACTGATAGAAATACAAGATTCCATCGAAGCTGGGGCGGTTGCGATCAAAGAAATATTCGTTCTTCATGGGGTCAAAGTAGTCAATCCTTCTTATGGGGTCTCCCAACAGGGTATCTGGGAACTGATTCAAAGTTTTAAGTGTCGTCTCGTACATCATCCCTGAGACGTTGATGACAACTTTTTGTTCGCCATCTTCGAGTTTCTCCTTCTCTGTGAAATAGTCCTCGCAACAATCCTTGGCCACTTTTCCTAAGAGAGCCTCATTGGGACTGCCCTCGATGCTCATCAGAACCTTCCAGTTGGAGATCAGACTGTTGCAGCTTGAAGTTCCTTTCTTGCTGAGTGTTGGTGGAGAGGCTAGAGAGCGCCTTGGACGTCTTCCTCTCTGAGGTGAGTGTGTGGGGGAATTTATGCCACAGCTCCCCTGGTTTGGTTCCTGGATATCCGAGGTGGGTGAGGTCGGATATCCTGAGTCGCTCGGGTCTCCCAGGTTGATTCCGATGTCGTCCAGATTCTCAAAGTTGACCAGAGGAACCTCCATGGCCTCCCTCCCCTCCCTGGGGCTGAGCTCAGGGTCCTAACCCAGGATGAGATGACAGACAAGCAGCCAAAAGCACAGGCCAGCCAGCCCACTGTGCTCCTCTAAGTGCGAAGAGATCAGGGGGGAGTCAAGCTGATTCTGCAGTAGAGAGCCGAATCCCAAGATACGGTCACCTGATCTGCAGATAAAGACAAAGGGAACAAATCAGTTGTGTTATTGCAAGGAAGGTAAGGTTGCACCTTAGTCAGCCAAAGAAAAACAAAGCAATCTAAAGTAATTTAAACTACAGCAAGACAATGAATGAGGAAAAAAAGAGAGATTTTGGTTTTCCGCGCAATTATTTTAAGCAAAGTATAAAATCTTAGCTAACATGATACACACAACTGTCCATTCTAAATTAAGCGTGCACATTGTAGGTTAAAGGATTATTCATATTTTTTTTCACCATCTTTTTAAATCAAATCTTCAAATGACCTTCTTTTCGAGGCTTTCAAAACTATGAAAATATAATGAAAGTCTTGAAGACGACATTCCAAATCTTATTAAGCTTTCTATGAGGAACAAACTGAAATTTAATAGCGACTTTAACAGTCATTGGATCAGATTGATGTGTTAAAAAATCATTCAAACTTGCCTTGGAAGCTAACCAATTAATTGTAAAGACTTAACCCAAAGGAACAATTCCACAGAGATGTGAGCGATTCCAACACTTCTACCAAATTAATCAGCTCTACTTTTCTCACAAACTCACATTTGCACAGCTATTTATATGATGCTTTTATGGCACTTAAGTTATATATTTTTGGATGAACTAATCCTGTAAAGATATACAACTAACAAATAGCAATTTAGTCTCTCCTTAAACTCCTTGATGGGCCTAAACACACAAACAGTCCATATTTTCTACTGCCAAGTGTGCTTTAGAGCTGAGAACTGCACTTTTTCGTAATTTATCCCTCATGGACTCCTGTGGCAACACACACACACTTTAATTCACATCTTCTGTATTGTAGCAAATAGCCGTAGACCTGCAGATACTGTACACTGCTGCGTTGCATATGGAATTATTGTTGCTCAACAAACTTTTGTCAGATTAATAAATTGTAAGCAGAAACAAATATGTAGTTACAGACATCACATATCCTTACATCTCCACATATCTATTACAGAGATTTCTGGCACTCAATTGACAGCCCACACAAGTACCACTTATTGATCAGGGAACATAAACAGAAGCTCAGTCATGCTTGACGTGTGAGAACAAACCTCATTGGTTCTTGCTGAAGCTCAAGCCTGCTGCGTAACACAAGAATGAACCTCATTGGTTCTCGCTGAAGCTCAAACGTGCATAACATGAGAATGAACCTCATTGGTTCTTGCACATCAAGCAAACATGCTTGAGCTTCTGTTTACAACTGATGTGTGAGTTGATAGATGTTTATGTGAATAAAAGCCTAAATCTGTTCATCATATAAACCTAATATTAACATTGTAAGCTTTTTGAGGTTTTTATAATGTTTTGGGTAGTAATGACTCAAGTGTTACAACATCTTTTTAAAGTAGCTGCTAATCGTTTGGATCATGGGAACACATCGGAAGGAATTACTATTCAAAATCTTACAAAAATCTCAATTCCTTACAATGTCTTCAGTCAATATTAAGTCGTTATCATGTTTTTTACTTGAATATTGATCCAAATTATTGATGGATTATTCCTGTTAATTATGAACCTGTATATAGTAGTTTACTGGGAGGTATGAAAAATAGTATTTACTGATTAGATAATAGTAGTTCATTGGGAGGTATGAAAAATAGTGCTGATTAGCTAAGAGGGAGGGTAGATTTTTTTTTACAGTGTGTTCTGACTAAAGCTTTTTCATTTCAGGACTGTTCCTCTCAGGGTCTGTCTCCTGCCAGGGACAAAGGTGCAGGTCAAAGGTCTAGTTCAGGCCTCTTATCTAAAGCGTTCTATTTTCCAGAGAGTTTAATAGAGACAGGTAACCATAACCTGAACAGAGGATTTAAACAGCTACCCCTAGTACCACTTGACACCATAGAACCCACAGCCGCGCCAAAGAGAAAAGCTTCTGGCTCCATGACAGCTTGTGTGGCTACACTGGAAGGTAACGCACACCTCTCACCTTCGCTCCGCGTTATATTCCATTGACCCTATTAGTATACAGCAGGGCCTATCTTTTCCATTGTCAGAGGAGTATTGTTGGATGGGTGGGTTACTTGGGCATTCTGTTTCATGTGGCCACATTTTTTAGTGCATTGGCAAGATGCGTCTAGTTTAAATGGGAACTGCAGTTCTCGTGTTGTTTCAAATGTTGCCTAAGGATAAATAACCGCATCATACTGCTTAAATTGTTATATTCTCAGCTATAGTGCCCAATATGTAGTGTATCTACCTTAAAGGGATGGTTCATCCAAAAATTATTTACTAATTTTTTCCCAAAACCTTTATGCATTTCATCCTTATGCAGAACACACAAAAAATGTCAATATAAATAAAAAAATAAAATATAACATGAATATAAAAACAATATAAATGTCTATACAATGAAAGTTATTAGGGTTCAATGTTTACATACTATTCCAATATTTTTCAAAATATATTAAGTAACACTTTACAATAAGGTTCATTAGTTAACATTTGTTAAATCAACTAATACAAACTAAAAATGAGCAATATGTTTGTTGCAGTATTTATTAATCTTTGTTTTTGTAAGTTAATAGAAAATACAGCTGTTCATTGTTCATGTTACTTCACAGTGCATTAACTAATGTTAACAAATACATCCTTTGATTTTAAGAACATATTACTAAATTTTGAAATTTATATTAAACTGCTGAAAGTATTGTTCATTCTTAGGTTATGTTAACTAATGTTTTTAACTTGTGAACCTTAATGTAAAGTGTCACTATATATTCTTTCGTGTTTCGTAGAAGAAATAAAAAAGAGTTTGGACCAACTTTAGGGCGATTTAAATAATCACAGAATCTCTATTTTTAAACTATCCCTTTACAGACATTCTATTCAAGAAACTTTGCTGTATTTATTTTGCATCTTAAATGTTTATTTTCTTAGTATTCTTCTCAGACGGATTTATGTTACACAGTCGTAATATTTTGCACTGTCACTGTTAACCATATCCCATGCACTCTGCACCTTTTGTTTATTTATTATTTATTGTACTACTTTATATTTATTTATTTCCTACATTATTCAACTGTAACTGCAATGATCTTGTGCAAGCAAAGGAAACCAATCTCATTATACCTGTTCAATGGCAATAAGGAATTCAGTAAGACTTGACTGATAAATATATATACACACACACACACACACACACACACTATGATATCAACTGCAGGGTTTATAGAGATTCACATATATAACAGTACAGCTGTGTAGCGAGAACAGGTTGGACAAAGGTTACAACTGACAGAAGCTTCTGTCCTTATCCTGCAGTGCCTAGTCCGGGGAAAATGCTGAAGATGTGAAAATGCACCACGGACAGAGATGACATCTATATCCTTCAACTGGGCATGTGTGTGCTCGTGTGTGTGTCTAGAAGATTGATCACCAACGTGTGGGAAAGTTTCCCCACATGCATCACAGGTACAAACCCATTGTTTTGTTCTAAGCACGCCTGGGGCTGGTCACCACCATGTGCACATGTAAAGGCAAATTATACACGCATTGTACTGTATGTGCTAGATTTTATGCATAATTCTGTGAAAATACAGCGTCATATAATCAGTCTCCTAGCTTGAGTTACAGAAATATATTTAGACAATATGCGATAGCTGTCTTAGTTCTCAAGCTGGACAGATAATACCTAATTCGTAGCAGCACAGAAGCTAATATACGTTTTCAACTTAAAAGGATAAGTCGTTTACTCAACCTCATGCCGTTCCAAGATGTAAAACTTTATGGTAACACTTTACAATAAGGTTACATTAGTTAATGTATTAACTTACATGAACTGCAATACATTTGTTACAGTATTCGTCCTTGTTACTTAATAAAATACAGCTGTTTATTGTTTGTTCATGATACTTCACAGTGCATTAACTAATGTTTACAAATCAAAATTTTGGTTTTAATTAAGCTTTAGTAAATGTGGATATTAACATGCAAGTTAATGTTCATGTTAGTTAATGTTAACCTTATTGTAAAGTGTTACCGAACTTATTTTAATGAATGTTTTGGTGACCATTGTGTTCCATTGTATGGACAAAAACAAAACCAACATTTCTCAAAATGTCGTGTTTTCTGTTGCACAGAAGAAAGCAAGTCATACAGCTTGGAAAGACATGAGGATGAGTAAATGATGACATCATTTTTTTTTGGATGAACTCTCCCAAAATGTATATATTAGACCTGTACTGGTATTGATCAGGTATTATCTATCTGATAAAGGGACATTATCCCTTTATAGTATTTTATTAAATTAAAATTGAGTATACAGTGGTTATAATGAACCACAAAATTCAAAGATTTACTAACACAGATATTTACATTTATGAGTTGTAAACTTCCCAATAAGATTTTCATTCCAAATCTCCCTCATCTCAAATCCAACATCCAACCAAACAACAAGAAAACTATTTCTGATTCTAATCATTATATCACTCCTCAATTCACAAAACTCGATCACAGCACATACTGTATAAATGAATGTGGCTTGTCGGAGAGAACACAAGATCAGCATCTTATTTCATCTTTCTAAACTTCTGTAACGCCTCCATTCGCATCCGTTGAATTCGTTGAATTCGAAAGTCCATATCCTTTCTATAACGGCATCCACAGGACATAAATCACATGCTTAAGCCAATCTATAAAAACAAAACACGGAAATACCCACCAGGGAGAACCTCTGGGGTAGGACGGTCCTTCTGTGCGCACTCTGATCCGGGATGAGTGGGGCTCCTCTTTTTGCCTCTGTCCCTCTCTAGCCTGGCTCCTCTTCTCAGCCTGCATTGCAACCAGATTTCTGCACACCCTTGTGTTCTGTTTAAGCTCTCTCTCTTTCAGTAATCTTATGCCTCCTGAGTAACTTGAGACCCACGGTAGCCATCAGGGAGACGCACGCACTCACACACGCACACACCTTACCTTTCGCATCTGGCTCGGCTTTAAACCTTAGACCAGGTTCTCCTTTCTGTGTGCGTCTCTCTAGCATTCTGTTTGCCGTAATCGGGGTGCCGAAGTGTTGGGGTGTCAGAGGAGGACCCCACAGTGCTGGAGCCGGCAAGAGCTCTGCGGGGCAAACAGCGCTGAGTAAAGGACGGCAGGTCTTGTGCTGCTGCAGAGTAAGCAAACAGAGCAACATCTCCAGGGTGCGAGAGCACGCACACACATACACGCACTCGCAGACTCACAATTACTCACTTGCACTCATAAGTTACATAGACAGATAGCACGCAGTTACACAGACACCAGCAAAGTACCGTATTATTGCACTTTTATAAATGCCGTTGTGCATAGGATACTTGGAAAGACAACTTGGAGTTGAAATTTTCAAGTTTATTCTTAAAAAAGTGGAAAGGAACAGCACTCAACATTGAAATTACAACTCTGAAACTGTTAATGGTGAACATTGACTATAGCAAATAAATTACGTTAATGAGTTAAAATTCCTCCATTACATGATACTTGTAGAGACAGGTAACATTTAGTATGATTATCCCATCAAGCTTTGAATGTATTTCACAATGCTTTGACTTTACTTTTAATTTTCAGTGTGATGGATATCCATTCAGAGTTAACATGACTCATTTGATTACCAAAAGCCATTTTTACACACTACTGTTCAAAATTTTAGGGGTCAGTAAGATCTTTTTAAATGTTTGTGAACAAAATGCTAACAGAGGCTTGATTAAAATTACAAATTTATAAAAATATTTTCAATTTAAAATTACGTTTTTCTATTTTAATGAATAATAAAAGTTTTTTTTTTTCCAGTGAAGGAAAAGCTTATTTTTTAGCATTATTTCTCCAGTCTGCAGTGTCACATTCAGAAATTCAGAAATCTAATATGCTGATTTTCTGCTCAAGAAACATTTCTTATCACTGTTAAAAACAGTTTTATTTTTTAATAGGAACCCTGATATGGTGACACTTTTTTCTGCATTGCTTGATGAATAGAAAAAAAGTATAAATTTAAAAGAAATTGAAAGCATTTTTTTAAACATTATAGATGTTACATCTAATATCACTTTTGATTATTTTTATGCATTCTTGGAAAATAAAGTATTTCTTTAAAAAATCTTACCCCAAATTTAAAAGGATACTCCACTTTTTTTTGGAAATAGACTCATTTTACCACTCCCCCAGAGTTAAACAGTTGAGTTTTACCGCTTTCAAATGTATTCAGCCGATTATCTGATATTTATAAGAACATCATTAACCAGACAGTTTCTGGTCTCATTGACTTCCATAGTGTATTTTTGTTCCTACTATGGAAGTCAATGAGACCAGAATCGGTCTGGTTACTGATATTCTT
>JAOTRC010000003.1:9183010-9198089 GCA_027497675.1 Cyprinella lutrensis
AATATCAGAAAATCAGCTGAATGGATTCGAAAACGGTAAAACTCAACTGCTTAACTCTGGGGGAGTGGTAAAATCAGCCTATTTCCAAAAAAAGTGGAGTATCCCTTTAAACACTATATTACAAATGGTACCTCAGACTGATTATAAGAAATCTAAATTTGTTCCAGATTTAAAATTTGAATGTACAATAGAAATACTGCGTACAGGAGGTTATAAACAGCCACAGTTCTTGACTACCATGTTTCGATGTTTCTTGAGAATAACGTTGTTGTTGTCGTCGTAGAAAAGCACAGAGATGGGACTGAGTTTGGTTGGAGCGCAGCAGGCCTTGGGCACTTCATCTGGTCTGAGTAGGTGAACCTGCCGAAGGAGTCAGTACAGTTGAGAGAGGCATATACAGGGTTGCCAGGTCCTTGCTTCAAAAGTATGACACAAAAATACTTAAAGTGAAATGACAACTTAAAGTAGCCCAATTTCACAAGAAAACTGCAGACTTGGCAACATGGCACATATTCAAGCAGCTAGGAAAGTATATAAAAATATATAAATAAAGAATCAGTTCATTTTCAATGCTCTTAGAGTTGAAGTGAAATATTAAAAGTACAGATTACGCACCAGAAGCTGTATCGTGGCATGGTTTGTGGCATTCATACAAGAGCCCAGAGGATAATCACATTCCCCATCACAGTAATACGCAGAGTAACCAGTAGGGGCCAAAACCCAGTCCTGAAAAATAGTCATTTTATTAAATAAATTATTAAAACTCCAGGGACTTATTACTCTGTTCTATCCCAAACTGTCAGTCTGTACATTAATGGTGGATTTTTCAGTGACTCTTCCTACAGGTTACATTAAAAAGCCAATAGCTGGCAACAAGTGATTGTCCATTGAGTCATTCAAAACACTGAATGCAAGCTATAATTCTGCTTTTACTTGTTTAGAACTATACCCGTTGGCCAAATACACTTTCAGTACTGTGTGTGATCTGTGACTCAAAATGAACTTTTTGTATATTATAAGATTGTTGTAAAAGTCACCTTCCAGCCAAGGTCGCTGAAGCTGACATAGAGTTCATGTTTCTTACAGGCCTGGCGTCCACTGCTGGCATGATTTTGGTCTGGAAAAAGTGAGACAATCAATGCTCAAAGACAAATCATTTTATGTACTTGCTAAAACACAATCTGCCTCTTAAACCGCTTATTGTGGCTCACCATATATGCCGGGTCTGTTTGGGTGTGGCAGGTCGTACTTTGGTTTTTTCTTGCGTGGATTGTTGTGTCTCACAGCTCGAGGTGGGCGGCAAGGGGCTTGACTGGCTCTGAAGAACGTCACCATGAAAGGCTGTTTGGAGCGCGGCCCGCGCCGACCCACCAGACCCACCCATGCGGCTGACAGCGACCGGTCTGAAACAAGATCTCAGCATTTGGCCAATGGCACAGACCATGTTTTCTTTTCATTTTTTTTAATATAAAGCATTGCCAAGATACAGTCTGAATTTTACATTTCATGTTAGACCAGAATTCTTGCAAATATCCTAAAAACTCCTTCAATAATATTTGGTCTGATGATAAATCTGACAGTAGCAAGAAAACATTTAGGCCTAACAATATATGGATTATTTCAAACCATTGAGATTGCGGAGAATGGAACTCAGTGAAATCAAGTTTAGGGACCAAAGGGAGAAGAATATTTATATATATATGATATATCTGAAATTGTTTTGTTTATATACAGTACTGTGCAAAAGTCTTAGGCACGTTAGTATTTTTACCTCCCAAAAAAGGGGTTTTAAGCCAGTTAATTATATTTTTGGCTGTAGTGTGTCTAGGAAATATCAGTTTAATTGCCATAATCCAGAGAGATTATAAAGCGAGAGATAAATAAATCTAATATAAATTCATGTCTCCGTTACACCTAATGATGTCACATTATTCTGGTTAAATAAACATAAATTTACATACATTTTTTTTTACATATTAATGTAATTAATGTTCTATTTATTTTAGTTCATAAATGTGTTTTTGAGCATTTTTACATTTATTCCAAAATAAAAGTTCTGAAACCAATCTGAAATTTTCAGGCCATTTCAACTTTGATTTTGACATAATCGGTGACATCTAATTGGTGGAGTTGTTTACTTTTTATTTAGTCGTCCAATAATTGTTCATTCAGACTGATTTGCAAACGCTGAACAGGCACGAAAACAAGAGGCGGGGTTATCACACGAAACCATCATACCAATCATCGCCTATTCACATGACTTTCCTCATATTAATTTACCCCCCACCACCACATGCTTTAGGGGGTCTGTTAAAACTCAATGGGCTCAGGGGAAGCAAGAGAGACGGGGTGTCCTGCTGTAACTTTACCAGCGAGTGTAGTTGTTAAACAGTGTTATTAAAAAATGAGTGATTTATACACTTCTTAATGTCACATTTGCATTGTTTTATAATATGGATTTTTTTTCTCATCCTTTTTTTTTGAGGAGGCACTGCTTTTCTTGCCTCCTCAGATATACATATAGCTTGTTAAAATAAATAATTTCTGCAATGTTACATAATTTAACTAGGAATGAAACCCGCAAATGGGTTAGGAGACAATTTAAACTTTCCAATTTACAGTTCTATGGGGTGCCATACACTCTTATGAAGTACAAATGATGCAAACAAAAACATTGGATTTCAGAAGTCTAGGAAGCAACATCCAGTCGTAACTTGTTAAGACTATCGGAGCGGACAGACACCATTGTATTCCGCCTCTGTGCATAGCTCACCCTCCTCAGTTTCCACGTAAAGCCGGATGCCCAGGTTGCACCGAGGATGGAGAAGCCAGCGATTGCTCGCAGAAGTCACGTCAAATGCCAACCAGCCCTCCTGACCCGCAGGCACAGACTGCATGTCCAGCAACACCAGCTCAGGCTCCCTGTCAAAACACAAGATCAAAATGTCATTCCCATTATAATGACCGATGCAGGATCTCACTGGTGAATGCACAAAAAACTAAGTACTTAGTATCCGAAACACTAAAATCAAATGCTATCTAGTTTAATACTCAATAATGTATCAAATGTCTTATATGTGTACTGGCCTGTGTCTTTTCTCCCTCTGGATTTCATAGACAGAGATATGAAGGGTGCGGTTTGCACGCCAACCCATGGTAAGAGTTTTATAGATACGAAACTCAGCAGCGGTGACCGTCTCTCCCTGAGGAAGAGGAGTGAGATCGAAGCGGAACTCCTTCCAGTACGGCCGAGGCTGGAGCAGATCCTTCTCCTGCTCCACTGCGTTCACAAAGACAGAGAGAGAGTTAAAATGAGCGTGAAGACACTTGAGATGAAGACGATGGAGGGGTGATTGGCAGGAGAAGATGTGGAACAGAAAAGGGAAGATTAGTTCTGGTTCTGACTGACACCCACGGCCCGGGCTCTGCACTGGAGTAATTACAGGAGTTGTGGAACAGCAGTCGCTCAGAGCACCACCACTAATTACAGTCCAGCGCCCTATTTTTAGAGGAGTGCCCAACAGTATTTTCATCCACTTCATCTCATCTTTTTTTTCTGCCTTTCAGTGGGGCCTGTAATTCCCCACAGCTGTGTGCCCACTACAACATCTCTGGGTCTGTGAAGAACGTTTAACCTCCACAGAACCTTTCCAGCGCACGAAAGGTTCTTTATAGTGGGTTCTTTAGTTTAAATGTTTCACTGAAAGGAGAACCTAAAACAGTCTACAAAACCCCTCTTTTGTAACCTTGTCGAATCGCAATTCTAAACCTCTCATCAAAAAGCCACATGAATCGAGGCATCGTTCATGTTTGTAGCACAAACGGTTAAGCAGCGAAGTTTCAAACGGGTTTGTTAGAATGAGCGATTATAATAACGACGCTTGTCTAAGGTAACAACACCACTAGTTGAATTTGAGAAAGAGGTGATACTTACCAATGATAATGGGGCAGAAAGATATCCAGTAATTGTAAATGGGATGTTAAACTGTTGTTTGTTTCGGACAGATAAGTATCGTCTGTGTTTGGGCTGAGACAGGAAGAGATGATGGAGTGATTGTGGGTCTGTCTCACTGGCATATCTCATATGAATAACTGTCTGGATTATAATAAATTTTTTTTGTTCTATAAAACAATATTAGTTACAAAATATTAGGAAACAAATCACTCAAACCAGACTTAAAATTGTATTTGTTAAAATATCAAACCAAATGGCATCTAAACAAAATATGCTATTGCTAATCTGCTGCTAAATGCTAAACTACTTTTAGCTATTTTTGTAATGACTTTTAATATCCAAATAATATAATCTCCTGAAATTGTGACTATATCTGCTAGTGTGACTGTTTATTATTTAAAATATAGGCTACTTCACAATTTGTTTCATGGCAGTTCAGGGCTTCATATTAAAAAAAGTGTTGTTATTGGTAACTAAAACTAAATCTATTTAAAATGTTTTTTTTTTTTCTTAAAGATAAATATTAAATGACTAACTTAAAAAAGAAAAATAAATGAAAATTAGAAATGTTGCACTTGCAACTGACTGAAAAAAGTTGTAAAATCACTAAAACAAAAAACTAACACAAATTAAAGCTGAATCGACATATAAAATAACCCTCAGAAAGGAATAAAAAATAACAAAAGCACATAAAATTGCTAAAACTCATACTAAAATTGAAAATATGAAAATAAAAGCTGCCTAATGAAATACTGTTATTAACATGTTCCAGTTCAGTTTTTGACAACCAGAAATATATATAATATAGTATTTGTTTTAGAATTTGAAACCCATCAAACTTGCCATTGTAAAATACTTTGTGTTGTCGTTCTTTTAAATTAACATTAAATTAACATGACATCTCCATATTTTAAAGTGTCAAACATGTAAAGTAAGTGAGGACTCCTGTTGACCCTAACAATCTGTCACTTACCCAGGTTGACAAAGCTCATGACCGTGTCCGCCTCACTGACCACCGTGCCGAGGGGAGGTGTGTGTGTGCTTAAGATGGGCAGCGCGGCATGACTGACCACTTCCGGAGTGAAGCCCAATCCCGGTCCATCATCGGCCTCGGACGACACGGCGTGGTAAAGGTCCAGCATGAAGAGCGGGGCGGAGGAAGGGGGCCGCAGTGGCGGGTGAGGTCTGGGCCGTCCTGGTAGACCCAGAATGGATAAAATCTCCTTCTGCATCTCCTTCTTTTCCCGACCGCTGAGCCTGCGGAAGCTGGAATGAACAACTCCTTCCACCTGACCCCAAACACACAGCAACATGCACAGAGGGAGGAAGATGGCCAGAGGGAACAGTCGGGTTCTCTTGCTCTCCTTCCTCCCTCTGCTGCGGTGTGAGGACACAGACTCAACCACACGCTCTTGTTTGTCCATTCTTGTGGCTGAAGAGCTCTGCTCCATTGCAGCCGACTATCTAGATTATCCTGGTATTTGTCCCTCCAAAACCTCTGGGTGTTTACCCAACGTCGGTCTTCTCTGAAATGGTCTGACTACCGTCTTGAAATTCAACTCTGAATAACACTCAAACGCATGAGCCACTCAGATTCCACAGCAGTCATCGTTATTTGGAAGAGTTCAATGTTTACTGCTACGAGTTGCTCAGTTTATCACCTCCTGACAGTCGTTCCTCATGCTGTCACTTTATTTACCAAACCACAGGGCTTCTCTCATAATCTATAGTGTGCTTACGGAGCTGGGCGGCAAACAATGTCCCAGAAACTGGAAGAGAAAACAAACACGTCTTACTAGAAGCTCAACTCCTTTCAAAGGTGATCTCGAAGTTGGAAGGACTAGGCACAATGTGAAATTAAAGGCTTTGGGTAGAACTAAAAGCAGAGGGCCGCTTCAAAGGTTCCTGGATCAAACACAACACCTGCTCCTGCTCCTTTTGAGAAGATGTGAGACGCTACTCCAAGCTGATGCAATTATTTGAACAACAAAAAGTTAGAAAACTCCCTTGCAGTAATCAACCAAAGTTGGATTTAAACGTTAAATCCAGTGTGCCGAAATATCCAAGACTCCTCAAAAATGCAAGAAAAAGAATCCACAATTTTGAGCAAGTTGAGCAGAATAGTGTTACAGTCCACAAATATTTTTTTCTGGAAGTTGTGAGATCCCAGTGGACTGTGGTATTCTGAGCCTGCATGTGTGCCGCTTGCGCTGAAGGCACAATCTGAACATGGGTGTCCTCCTTCCCTCCAACATACACGCTTACGCAGAGGGAGTGTATCCAACGTCTGAATCCTCCTCCCTCTCTTCCTTCTCACCTCAGTCTCCATCTACCCTATCAAACCGTCCCATCTTCTACACATACCTCACAAATTGCTGGCAATTATCATGTGGTTTGGGGATGCAGATGTGATCCAGCCTTTGCACACACTAGAACGGAGTTCTTATGGCTAGGGTAATATGAAAACTATATTTATATTGTGTGGTTTCAAGAACAGTAGCCAAGAAGTGACAGATCACTGCCGTTTCACTGAAGATATAAGATGGCAATTTTGGAAAAAAAACTTGGTGTGTATATAAAACAAAAATGAACTTAAAAGTGTCCGTGCAGACAGGTAGTTGAAATATGAACCAGTGATAGAAAGGGTCTGTAGTTCATCAAAATCCTTTTCTTATTTAAAGACAATCTATTTTTTTTTTTTAAAAACTATATTACTCAAAATGACTAAAAATGACACAACAGGGCTATGTAAGTGAACTGGAAAACTGCACTTAAAAACTTGAAATGCAATGAATCATGTATGAAACATGCATATGCACACACAAAATGAATATATATACTACGAATATATATATAAACGAATACTAAACATATTTAAATATATCGAAATCGTTTTCCATTGCGATTTCCTGTATATCTAAATATGTTTAGTGAAAGGTAAAACTTCCGAAATCTCTGAAGTTTAAGGGTACATTAATATAGTACATAAAGTCGCATATAAACAATAATGTAATATTAGTAGTGCTGTAAATGTAAACAATGCGTGAAGTAGACGCGCGAGAGATCACTTCCGGCGTATCGTTGGACACGGTTCAGTTCGGTTCAGTTGGACATCTGATTCAGATCAGTTCGACATGGCTGTTAACAAGAGGTAAAAACTATATACTGTTCGTTTTCTCACACAAACCGTTCGTTTCATGTCTTAGGCCATCAGTTTGTACTTACATTCACGAGTCAATAAATCATGTTTTATTTTGACTTCTCTGTGCATGCTCTTTGAGGTGGACCCCCTAAATGTTTAACCAAAAATGTCAAAACTGAAAATACTGTGGAAACAAAGACACCTACATCTTGGATGCCCTTGAGGTAAGCTAAAACATATCAAAAATTTATTTCAAAGTGAACAATCCATTTAACCCAACTCAATGTATTTGTTTACTGACTAATATTAATTCAATTTAACATTTCATCTCACCTCGCTGTCTGTCACACATTGCAAATCGAAGTTGTCTCCAAACAGCGGGGTCAGGGCGCCACGGATGTCGTCATGCTGCAGATCACATAATGGAAAGATTAATGAAGTATTGTTTCATAAATGTATTAAATGTGATAATTGTGATTCATGGCGAATCCAAGAACATACCTTATATGACACATTACATGAGGTTTTGATTCCAGAGCTTTCCAAGACACTACAAAAAAATAGAATGGGGAAATAGATGAGCTCATGATAAGATATCATACTATATGTACTGATAACACCCACCTATCAATGTCAAAGAGTTTCCGAAATTTGACTGCAGCTTGGAAATATAGAAGCGGTGAACCCATGGTCTCCTCGCAGCCTGCACAGGTCCCATGTTTAATCCATTCCTCCCTCCTGCCAATTAAATCAATCAGTTCTCAATACAGCTGAGCTGCTATCAGACGTTTTAAATGCTCTGTTCATTATAAAGGATTTGCCCGTGCAAATATACATATTTTTTAAATTCCTATACCCTCGTAAACTTAAATCAACATAACTTTAAAGTCAGAATAAATAAAAGTTGAGTCTTTTCTTTCCTATTGTGATAGCTCTGAACTGCATACTGTACAGCTCTCACTACTTTTACCATATTTTTCTATAGCAATAGTAAGAGTAGTATGCTAGTAGGCTTGTGGTTCACTAGTAGTTCTGAATTCTACACTATTTTTCTGCAATCCAGAATAGCAGCAAAGCTGGAAGTTTGCTTTGAGCTGCGCCCTCTACTGGAACTGGATTTCCTTTTCACTTTCGGTGTGAAAGTGTCTTTATATTTGCTAAAAAATAGAACTTTTGTTGTTAGTTTAAAGAAAAAAACAAGCAAGCCCACCCCAGCAAGATTATAAAAAAGTAACGTAACATTACTTTCCATAAAAAGTAACTAAGTAACGCAATTAGTAACTCTTTAGGGAGTAACACAATATTGTAACGCATTACTTTTCAAAGTAACTTTCCCCAACACTGCGGATGGACATATCGACTGACCATTTTTTATTTAAATCTAGCTATTTTTTGTTGGCGTTTAATTCGAATTCGATTGAAATTATTTTAATATCTAACTGTTAGTGAGAAGAAGAGAAAAAAAAACTTTAGATATCAATGTGCATATACAATGGACATCAGTTATGCTCATCTTTGCTTGCTCCTTTTTAAAGTATCTTAAGTAGTCTAGAACAACTCCATATTTAACAAAGCACAGATTATAAAGCATGAGAAGATCATAAGACAGAAGAAGAAGAAGTGTTTTCTACCAGAAGAAGAAGAAGTGTTTTCCTTTGATTAATGATGGCCAGAGCTGAGTGAGTTCAGGCTCGATTTCCTGAACATAAACATGATCGTTCAAATTTTATATTTTACTTTTTAAAATAATGAAAAAACAAACAGAGGATTGAGACAGGTTTACCTGAAGATGGGAATGAAATACTGGCCAGCAGTTACAGCAGTAACCTGTATGCATTGGCCTAAGAGTCATTGGAAAAACAGTTAAAGCTGCAGTCCATAGCTTTTTTGGGGTTAAAAAAGATCCAAAATACATATTTGAGAAAATACATAACCAGCAAGTGTTCAAAAATATCTGCTTGCCGTAGCTCGATTCAAAACGGTAAGCTTGTAATAATGTTTTCAATTCTAGGGGTACTGGTGGATTTCCACGGGAGATTCAAGCATATCTTTGTGTCATTACGTCACATTTGTACACATAAAGAAGGAGTCTCGGCTAGTATTAGCTATATTGAGTCATTACGTCACATCTGTTCACATAAAGGAGTCTCAGAATAAATCTCAGATTTCAAAAATAAAGAAATGAATAATGTTAAAGAAACAATAAAAATACAGAGAGTTCCTTTTGATTTTATTTCATATCAGCAGAAGTGGGAACATCCACTGAATTTCTCACCACAGGCCATGGATGGTCCAGTTGCGAACAGTCTCAGGTATTTTGCAAATGGTTTTGTTCTTAAGATCCTGTAGGAGGATAGAAAAATATGAATTATCGTGTTAAGTAGAAGTGATAGCATGTGCAACATGAACGGCAGTTAGTTTTCAATATCAATGTGAGTTAAAAGATTCACATGATTTCAGGTGGATTGCAATGGAGTGTTGTGTAAAGTTTGTGATATATAAAATACAAAGACATACTATACAGAAACTCCCGGGCCATTGAAGAGTGAATTGCATACAAGTCCAGTTGCATAAGCTGAAAATGAAAAAGCAGTGCCACATGACTCTATAACCATTCTGTTTTCCTGACAGATAAATATTTGAATAATTGTGTCTTACTGCTTCGTGACAATCCCAGAGCAATGTCCGTTATCATTCGCCAGGACCAAACAAGTGAGCAGAGCAGTGGTGCAGGCCCAGAGGATGTGTTTGTCTGAAACAATACAGTTTAAGTAAAGAATTCAAAACAACTAGAGTCTAAGATTAAATACAGCTCTTGTAAACAACAGAAAATGCTTACCATAGCTCATGTTCGTCCAGCTGTTTTGAAAGCCTGTGACAGAGTGCCAGCTTCAGTTTCCTTTCTCTGATAATGCAGAAGCGATACACAGCTCAATCTTGACTAGAGGATGCACTGTTTGCATGCCTGAGAAAAGGAAGTGGTAATGCGACGCAGTACGAGTAAGAGACTGGGGAGAATTTGAGAAAGTAAATATCTCTCCTCTGTTTCTCGTATGAAAAAGTTATTTGTAACCCACTTTAGGGTGAACAGGCTGAAATTGTTTTTGTTTTTTATGAATAAAATCTATGATCACTAAGTTATGACAACATATGGTTTTACATTGTCTTTTAATTAATCAAAATAAGTTTATGATTAATTTTTAAGTTTTAAGTATTTTTCCAAAATACACAAAAATGTATAAATAAAACGTTTTGTTTTTTTTAAATCATGTTTAAACTCAGATCAGTATAATTTAAGTTGAAATTAATTAAATATCCAAGTTGATTGAACTTGAAAATTTAAGGCAGCAACTTTTTTTGCAGTCTGTCTCAAATGATGTCTTTAAATTAAACATCCTTTTATTAAATGTGCATATTCCACCATAATAAAAATATACTTGATATTATTTTACAGAGAAAAATTTCACATAAAATTTCCTTTATATGCAAACCATGATGATAATGTAATAGGAAGCTAAGATATATAAAAAAATCTGTGCTTATTTTCTGATAGCTATTCTTTCATTATTTCCTATTTTAAAGTAAGTGAAGTTGCAAAATTGTTGTGACAAATTAAATGCAAATTGTCTTGTTTTATTACATTATATTTTATATTCTAATAATTCATATGGTGAAGTTGCAAAATAGTTGTAGAAAAGCCAAAATTGTTAAGTCCAAAAAAATCCTTAAATATTTTAAGTATTGCATTGTTGAAAATAATACATTTTTGGCTAATTGTGATTTTGTGTTGTACTGTATGTATTGAATTGGCTGGTTTCTTGACTGTTCAGGGTTGTCTTTCCACCTGACCGAGTGACCGTACCTGGCTCCAGTTCAAAAACTCTGCAATGTGTGTGTGTCCTTGTAAGGGCCCCGACTATACAAGAATCAACAAGCTTAACAGAGAGCAGCGTCGGACATGAGGCATTTACTGGTAAATACACTGCTGTTCTTCTTAATTCCTCCATGGTTAACAACCCCGACAGCTGTAAATGTGTGATCAGGAAGAATCTACTCCAAAAATACTTGTGAAACAGGAACTATGCCACAGATTGATACTCTGACCATTGTACGGCAGACCCTGTTCGGCAGTCGCTAGTCTAATTTTTTATACAAACACATTTTGTAATTTGTTGTTGAAGATTGTAACTGGCATTTTTGGTGGCTGTCGAATAACTGATAGCCGTAAACGACCTCTGATCAACGGTTGCCTGATACACTTTATGAACTAACATTTTTGTTTGTCCTTTTATTTCAAACTAATACTCCACATGGCATTAAAGCAGTCAAAGGTTTGCTTGTAAACTCATCGTCTTCAGTTTCTGCTTTAAAAGTGTACTCGTTTGAAATGGACACCACTGTTTATTTTTTATCTTTATGGACAGTCATGAGGTTGTGTCACCATTAGCCTCTCCACATTTAGCATGCCTACATGCAGCCAAACACACACACAGTGGTGGACAGAGAAGTACAGAAGGGAGGGACATTCTCAGCCCTCCCTCAGTGTGTATTACGCTTTGATTGGTTAGTTCCAGGTGCTGGTGAGCAGCAATTGGCTTAAACCACAACACACAACCGCCCCACGTGAACTGAGCTCGACCTTCAGAACCATAAAATGTTACATTCCTTTCACACGTTTCGTCCTTAAAAGGATAGTTCGCTCAAAAATGTTAATTCTGTCATTTATTCACTGTCAAGTTGATCCAACCCAGTATGAGTTTCTGTCTTCTGCTGAACACAAAAGAAGAGTTTGAAGAATATGGGTAACCAAACTGTTTACAGTAGCCATTGACTTTCAAATTAGTTATAGNNNNTATTTAAGTCAATGGGGTCCATCAACTATGGTTATGACTTTTTTCAGAATATCTTTTATGTTCAGCAGAAGAAAGAAATTCAGTAAATTATGACAGAATTTTAATTTTTTGGGGAGAACTATCCCTTTAACGCATGAAATATGTCATAAACATATGAGACAAGCATATCCTTTTCACAAATTTGAAGCAAAATATGAGATAAGCAAAATATTCCATTTGATTTATATGCTATTTAATGATTGATGACGTTAGTTTACATGTGCGTTAGCAATGCTTTGATCAATCACTTGTTTCTGCTTCTTATTCGACTTATTTTTAATAATTCCGTGATAACGGAGATTGTGTATTCTTTCAGAAAATGGGTAATAACGCCTCCTATAACAATAAAAATAAGGATTGCTGGACAATTCTGACAATGGCAGGGAAAGAAAAAAATTGCATTACTTGAATGGAAAATTAAAGTAAATTTTTAAAATAGGCCTAATTTCTGAAGTAAATTACTATTATTATTTTGGTCTCACTATTATTAGGTAATATCTACACTCATGGTGTATTATAAAACACTTGTGCTGCTATTGAGGAGATAGAGGTGTGGTGGGACAGGTTTGGTGGTATGGGTAGGTGTAGGTTATGGAATCTTTTTGAATTATAGATATCAAACATACATGTACACAATAAGTGCATTGTATAAAATGATTAATTTAAATGTTGGTACATAGTTAAAGACACTTAATATCAAGTGGGACCATATGCACTGTTAAAAAAATAAAAAAAGTTGTAACTAATTTTACAAGAAATTAGTTTTTCAGTTTTTCTCTTTCAAACTTTCTTGTTTATTATTTCAATGTGTTGATTTTTTTCAACAATTTCTGAGTGAAATTTGTTTCGAAGCCAAATTCTTTCACTGTACATTATCTAGGATTTTGAGATGACATAAAACTGTCCATGTCAGATTGACAGAAGATCATTAAATATGCTGACATCCTTAAAGTGTAATGAGTCCGTGCTGAGATACAAATGTTGGTCCTTTAATTATATTTCTCCTTCTCTCTTTCAGAGTCTTCCACGTCTAGCCTCCCGGGCGTTTAGCACAACAGTCCGGCAAATGAAAAACAAGGTGCCGGAAAGTCAGAAGGTTTTCCTGGTAAGACAAATTTAGTCAAATATACACTCCTATACATAAACTATTAATCATTTCAGATGGAGTGTGAATTTGCAACAGAGATGGACATGAATCCAAAAACTGTCCACCCTGTATAATTTTGAAGGTTACTCTGTATGCATAAACCATATTGCAAGAGTTTTTGAGAATACAGTCAGCATCAATAACATGAATCATCTACATCTAGTTATACAACATCTTAGGAAAGTGCAAAGACATTTATTAATCTTTAGTAAACATTATGTAATAACTTCACAAATTGTGACTAAAAGAAATATGTAGTAAGTTAAGGTAAAATAAATACATACAAAAATATTTTTAGTAGTATATGTGATTGGAAGAAACACTTTTCTGTCTGCCAAGATAACTTCTGTATAAAAAGGGTTTTTCAAATAATACATATTTTTTTGTCAAATTTATAATCCACATTTACAGGAGGATAACGGTCTGCCTATCCACATTAAAGGAGGCACTACTGACGTCCTTCTGTACCGTTTGACCATGGCCATCACAGTAGCAGGTACAAAACCATACACAGTAGATGGTCAATCATGAAAACTTCATATAAAGGTTCATATAAAGTGCATACCAGTATTAAGATAAGTCCTTTTTCTTTGTGATTCTGTTTAGGAACTGGCTTTTCCTTTTACTGGTTGCTGTTTGCCTCTTTCCCCAAGAGTAAAGCATAATAACTTTAAATCTGCATGGGGATATACAAATCCATTTCATTTCAAACAAATTGAACAATAAAGCACATATATGAAAGATGAATGTATTAAATCCTACAAAAGGGTCTCATTATCATTGGGTATAGTGTTTGGTCACTACAGTATGCACTACCGGTCAAAAGTTTGGGGTGTTTGTAAGATTTAGTAATGTTTTTAAAATAAGTAATTGTCTTTTTAAGGAGTCCTTTATGCTCCACAAGACTGCATTCATTTGATCAAAAAATACAGTAAAAACAGTAATATTGTGAAATATTTTTACAATTAAAAATCTATTTTCTGTAAAAACCCGTTTTCTCCAGTCTTCAGAGTCAGATGATCCTTCAGAAATCATTCTAATATGCCGATTTACTGGTCAAGAAACATTATTATTATCGATGTTGAAAACTATTTTGGTATTTATAAAGTGAATAAAGTGTGACCAATATTTTTTGTGAAAATTGCGATACATTTTTTCAGGATTCTTTAAATGATTTTACTGTCAGTTTTGATCAATTGAGTGTGTCCTTGCTGAATAAAAGTATTAATATCTTTCAAAATCCAAACATTTGAACTGTGGTGCATAACTGACATGAATCAACAATAAGCACTTGGCGCCACCTAGAGTCCCTAGCGAAACATGGCTGAACTTTTAACTTGACTTTTATGTAAGGTTAGTGTTGTTCAGATATATTTTAAAAATGTTATGCCATAACTTAACACATTTCTATATGAATTTCAGTTGCAAAAAAAATGTTCACTGCTTATGTGCCACAAGAAGAACATCAATTTTTAAAAGCTTCTGTCCAAAAATATCAAACAATACTTTGAATATTATGCAAATTGCTTTAATAATATTCTTAGAAAGTTAGTTACATTTAATACAGAGATGAAAAAAGCCCTTTTTACTGGTTTTGGCACAGCATGCATAAGTGCAGTAAGGTGAGGTATCCTTGTAGCATTGACAGAATTAAGACATATTTTTAGATTTCAATATCAGAAAAACAAATCCAGTTTTTATCAGGATTCAGGATAAAGTGACAGAACTTTTAAAAATGCATAAAATCATCATCCCATGAGGAATGTAGAAATCTCTGAGATGAAAACATTTGCATCTATTAATCCTTCATAAAATCCAAACCCTTCTAATAATCCAAAACTTGTGAAATCTTACCTAGGGATACGTCTCTCTCTCTCTCTCTCTCTCTCTCTCTCTCTCTCTCTCTCTCTCTCTCTCTCTCTCTCTCGCTCTCTCTCTCTCTC
>JAOTRC010000003.1:9218098-9238630 GCA_027497675.1 Cyprinella lutrensis
TACGCACATGGCACCCGTTATCGTTGAAATAACACGCTGTACTAGGTAGGTTTAGGTGTGGGTAGGGTAGTCTCATATTATGCGAAAGGATTTATGATGCCTTAGGTTCACGTGTTATATTAACGATAAAGGGTGCCATGTGCGTAGTATTTTGCCGTTTTGTCATATAGTGTCACATATGACGCTAAAGGATGAGAATGCGTTGACAACACATGCAACTTCGCCCGTAAAGGTAATGGGCGTGAAGTATCCAGACGACGTGCGCTACAGTTTAGCAAATCACAACACACCGGCCCTAAATAACCAATCTGAACCTATTGCCTGTTTCTGAGGGAGTGGTTTCATAGAATCAGGAAGTCATCCGTTAGTTCAAATGACAGAAGAGAAAGCGGCTTATACAGGTGAAATTTATGTAAAATAAGAATTTTAAAAAAGAAAAACCATGAATACATGTTATATTTCACCCCATAAACACAATCATGCAAAGAAAAAAAAGCAGTTAACCACCCCATTAATATATCTTCATTACAGTTCAAACGCAAAGTGTATAGCCCCATGGTATCTATTGAAGGGTAATGTTAGCTTTGAGAGTCGTCACTTCTGTAGTGTAAAGCATCATTTAATTTGAAGTAATTGGCCCACATGAGGACCATTGAGGTCAGGCAGGACGAGGGGGATTTAATAGTTGAACATCTGCAACACCCAACTATCCTGTTCCTAAGCTGTTCTTAAAATACCAGCTCAGCAAAATGTTTCTCAAAATGTTTGAGCATCAGTAGTTCACAGGGGAGTGTGTGAAGCTGTGTGACTGAGGAACTGCAAAGAAACCTTTGTTATTGAGGCTGCCCTGCCTGGGCAAGAGAACATAGGAACTAGAGGAGTGAAACTTTGTTTTGTGGACCGATGAATCCAAATTTGATGGAAAATGTCGTCTTATGCTTTCGAAACAATTTAAGCTTTGATATTTTTGTACTTCATCACAATGTGTCCATTCACAGTAATATCGTAAAAAAAAAATGTAATTTATTCCAGTGAATTTATTCTAAACGTATCATGAACCATAAATGTCACTTGAACAGTTCTTATCACCACATGAAATGTGAGAGACTTTAATCTTTAATCTGTGTGTGTGTATTGTATGTGTTGCGTTTATAATGCTTGTCCATCATCAGCATGGCTCCCATGTAATGTTTTCATCTCACATTTAGACGAAGCTTCTTTTTTTTCCTTTTTTTTCTGTCTGGCTGTTTGTTTTGCAGCCCTCTACGTCTTAACCCGCAGAGTAATCGGGATAAGGTGCCAACCCCAAGGTTAGCACCACATCATATTTCCTTTGCAATCATCTTGCCTGAGCGTCATTCAGAACACGCATCCGCTGAATACCGAGTTCCCGTTTATTTATAGTCCCCCCGCGCGCGCACTCCTCCTTTGAGAATATCCTGATATCCTGCGAACACTTCACACCTGCTCCTGCTTCCATTTGAATATCTGGACCCTCCAGGATATTTGGATATCACTGTTTATAGTCATATTTTGTTTGTTCCCCCACGTCAGTCTCAAAGGATCTCACATGAAGGGTGTTTTTGGCCTTTTAACACAGAATGATGGAAGATGGAAACCGGATTTAAACTGGCATCTCCCATTTGAGCAGTACAGCTAAATCTCATGCGTATCTGTTTTATTGGCTTCTATGGATAAAATGTCCAAAGCAAAAACAACAAGAAAGATTTTAACTACTTGATTAGCTATACTTGTCCTGTAGAGACATTTATGATGTGACACTGTAGTGGTATAATTTTTAGTGTGTATAATTAAAACTGAAATATAAATATAAACGTAGAAAATATTCTAAATGTTAAAGTTAACATTTAATATCATGTTTTTCAGATAGCACATGTACGTCTGTAATATGTCTGCTAGAGATCTGGAAAACGTCTACAAATACATCTGATAAACATCATAGAAAAAGCAGTTTTATATACATTTTAAACCATAAACATCCTAAAGTCATCTTCTGACAGGAGAAGTCTGAAAGATGTCTCTAAAAAAGACATCTTTCAGATGTAAATGCAGACATCAAATAGACGTCTAAAAAATGGTGGGTTGTGTTAACCCAATTTTTGGTCAAATATGGACAAACTCAATTGTTGGATTACAAAATGCAATTTATAAATGTAACCCAATGGCTGGGTTTGTCCATATTTCAACCCAGCATTTTTTAGAGTGTAAGATGATCATGTGCTTTCAGGGAGATGAACAGCATTGTAGTCTAACCACTGTTAACCACCAATAATCGCAATAAGTTTCGCGTTTTGTTACTTTCGATAGGAAATAAGAAGATTTTCCGTTGTATTTGGGGAAACCACTTAAAGCGTTTGTTGTGTTGAGCTATTTCAATTACTTTTTTTTGATTTTGTTAAATTTTGCCAATAAACCTGATTTGCAATGGGGGTTGAATAATTTCAATTACTCAATAAAAACTGTGTATATTCATTAGTTTATTTATTTATTCATATACAATATGTTATAGTATATTGTAGTTACTTAGTGTGAAACTTAAATATAAATATCAAAGTAAAAAGATTATAAATATTAAATACTATTAAAATTTTAAATACAATTTTATGTCCATGAACAACAAAAATCGATTGGATAGGCATTACAGGTCTTGCACAAACCAGGACATGGTGCGGATGTGCTTCTGCAAAGTTTATTGATTTTTCCTGCTTGGGAAAAAAAAATCATTATTAGCTTTTTAAATACTCAGTGAGCCTTATTACGAATCTTATTTTCATGAAATTCACCAGTAACACTTCCTGACATATTGCTTTGAAGCTGCCATACGGTCATGCGTCATCAGAGCGCATGGATTGATAGGTATGCTATGCCGAGAATGAAAGTCTCCAGGGGTAGAGGAGTGCGTGTGGTGAGAGAGGAGCTAGGCGTTTTGAAGCCAGCGGGACCGTTTGATGTGGTTTGTCAATAACGGGTACTTCCCTTGGCCCGTTTCGCCGGTGGTTTGTGTTCCAAGTGTCGGCATTTCTCTGAACCGGACTGCGGCAGATAGGTTTCCCTTTAAAGCCCTGTCCTTAAGCTCTTCATTCGTCAGCACTTAAAAATATACCCACTGCCTGTGATCACACAGCGTCCCACCAGGATTAATCCATGATTTCATCACATTTGATAACCGTCTGGCTCGCGAGATAAGGCAGCCGCCCGGATATACTCTCAATGTCAGAGAACTCTAACGGTTTCCTTGTTTGTCTTCGGCCAGCTTGGGGTTTACCACCAAATTAGGGCCCACGTTAGTCCTTTTGTGTTTTAACTGTAGGGTTTGATCTTACTGTCTAACTTCTATATTGATTAACCCAGGTTAAAAGCAAGGTCAACATGTACCTTTGATTAGCTTTCTCAATCTAATAAGGTGGAATGAGATGGCCTGATTCTTATCTCACCATTTTTCCAGAGTGGGCTAATGCTTTTCCGCCTTCATGCAGTTTGAACAGTCTGAAAGTAGATATCTGTGTGTCTTTTATCACTACACTCTAAACAATGGTGGGTTGCTTTAACCCAAATTTGGGTCAAATATGGACAACCCCAAATGTTGGATTGAACATTTTAAAGCAACTTTTAATTTAAAGCAACATTTTTAACCCAATATTTGGGTTTGAACATACAGTATTTTACCCGAATTTGGGTTGAAACAACCCAGCATTTTTTCAAGTGTAGTACACACTCTTGCTTTCACCATCTGGGGACAAGGGGTTATATACAGTAGCATCTTTCTCATTCATGTCTCTTGTAGTATTTGTAGCGTATTCTTTCACACCAGTGAAGAAAATGAATAGCTCTGATAGGCCTCTATAATTGGAGACTCAACAAAGCTTTCAATGGAAATTAGTATCAGCCGACTGCTGACTGCTGGTATAAACTGGCCTATAGCCGGGGGCGGGACATTGAAACGAAATAAATGTTAGCTGAAATATATTAGACATTTTTTACAAATAAACTTTATTTCAACTAGTTGCTAAAGCAAATGTACTAAAACTTAAGATCTTGAGAAATAAATATGTCAATATATTTAAATAAATAAAATTGACAAAAACAACAAAATTACGAAAACATTGAGTAAAATACAAAAATAAAGTAAAACACATACAAATAAATTAAATATATTTATATGGAGGTCTATATACTATAAGTAAAAAAAAAGTAAAAAATGACTAAAAACTAAGTTTTTAATTGTTATTAGTCAAAATTTGAATCACAATGAAACACGAGTTGCATAGTGAAGCTCCAGAGACTTGTCTTCAGAAATTTGCAGAGAAATATAAATGGCGAGTTTCTTCACTGTGAAAAGTCATTTAATGCGTTAGAGTAGCTACAGGAGAATAACGCAGAATGGCTTTCTTTTCCACAAAGAGGAATGATCAGATGTTGTTTTTAACGAGATAATGAAAAGTGCAAAGACAACCAAGAAGTGGTTTGAGAACAAGTCCATCAGGCTCATTTTTGGCAATATAGTTAATATTTGATCTCGCATTAAACTCAAACAAACTGGGAGACATTTTTCAACTCATGAACTGTTTGACGGATTAAACATCGAGTGGAGCAACACTGACTCGTCTTTCTGTAAAAATCTGTCTGCAGAAAGATCATTCTGTGCTGTCACTTCATCTAAAGTATTTGTGCACTTCTTGCTAATTTCCTGACCAGTGATTTCTGATTAAAATGGTTGAGACCATTAAAAGACCATTTAGTATTCTGGCTTGGCCCTGGCCTGCACATGCAAGTGATCAAGTAACTAGGGTAAATTGCGTGACTTTTTTTTCTGTTTTTTCTTTAAATTTCTTTCTTTAAACTTTTTGCATGTTTTAGTCTCTATTTTGAAGATGTCAGAAGCAGTATTTACCCCATATTCAACACTAAGGATGTTTTCGGTAACTTGACTTTAAGTTAACGTGGTTACACGTTACTACATGTACTTACTATTGTAATAACAGTAAATAATGCATACTTGCAAGCATCTAACCCAAAACCTAACCCTAACCATAACTCTATAGTAAGTACATGTAGTTAATATATTACTCAGTACTTATTTGAGTTTAATTTTACCTTAAAATATACTCAAGTTTTCCCTCAGTCTCGGATCTAAAATGTTTCTGATGTTGCACAGCTCCGGGCTGCTTCCCAATCCAAATGTGAGATGTAATGAGTCATAAAGGAGAAGTGAGGTGGACCGTACACTCGGTTCATTAAAATGACCAAGGCAAACAATGAATTATTGATGTAGGGGGCCAGCATTCCAAAATAATGTTTTTGTGGATTTATCACCACTATATCCTCAAGGTCTAATCGCACGGACACTTATTTCCCTCAGTGAGAACAGTTGTTTTATTGAAACTGAAAGCTGTTTACATGTTTCCATATCAACTACATAGACTCTGACTATGGAGTAAAATGATACTGATGATCTTTGTGCCTACAGCGGTATGTCAGCACGGATGCAAACATGGAGAATGCGTGGGTCCCAACAAATGCAAGTGCCATCCAGGTTATACAGGAAAAACATGCAACCAAGGTAAGTGCTGAAGTGTGCATACATTACGTTTAAATCAATCTCTCTTTCTATTGTGAAGCACCAATTTGCCACTGCATTAAGTTAAAGGCCTCTGGATGTAGATGTTAGCCTGTAGGTCAACACAAAACAATGTATCTGTTGTGTTGTATTGAGCAATATAGTGATTCAGGATGTGAGGTTTCCCTTAAACTGATAATATCTCAATTACTGAACTAAGAACGCTGTACCGAAAATAAAACAGAGCCAAGGGACTAAACTCTCTCTGTAGTTGTCTCATCAGAAGAGCGCTGGCGTCGGAGATAACCCCTGATTTAAAACAGCACATTTTCATTTGAGAGGAGAAGGCTGGGAGATTTAAACTGAGGATTCTGTGCCCTAAGAAGGCAAAGGGAGAAGGTGTAATTAAAAGACGGGAAGCAAAGAGGAAACAATCCCCTCTGGAATGTGGAATAGAATCTTTTTGGTTTTCTCTTGCGACATGGTTTCTTGTCAAGTTAATGAAACTTCTTTAGCATTGCTGGACTGGGTGGAAATGGGTTTATCATCACAGATAACATTTCTAACAGCTTCGCTTGACTTCCGTGGAAAGAGCGATTTAACGAATCTGATGGGTTTTATAGGTAATGACAGATGATTTTCACGCCGAGGGTTTGTTTTTCCTGCGTGTTTCAAACTTTGACAGGTGCTGGTTCGCGCGGACACCTGGGTGGCATATTAAAATGATAGGTGGAAATAATCAAGCCTTTTGTTTTCAGTGTGACTGACTGGAGTGTTTTTCAAGCCGCTAATTGGTTTTGTTTATTGAAATTATTCGTAACAATACGATCAGTATGCAAATTGAATTATACCACACAAAACGCCCAATCACTTGTATTTCAGAAGATATTGTAATGATTGCTAATGTTATTCATGATTTATTTTGAATCCTTTGTGAAAGCGTTGTCGATACTTTGCAAAGCAGACGTTGATTATTAATAGCTTTATACTAATCCCAATGTAATCAAAATTTGTTTTACATATTAGTTTATTTTTGTATTAACAATTGCTATACATTGGGCCTAAAACTAACTTTTTGCCACATCTGACTTATCAGCCATGAAATATAAAGTTACAAAAGTTATTCAGTCAAGAGTAGAGTGATTGTTTTCTGTCTTTTGTTGTTTGATTAACACACAAACATTTGTTCTGATTTAAAACAAAAACAGCAGAAAGATTTTTAGGCTGCTGTCACTTTAAGAGCTAATGCATAGATCCAATACACATGCGTTTTATTTGTCAACTGATTACGCTTAAAGATATAAACGACTATGTTTACAAGGATACTCGCCAAGACGGCATTTTGACATCATTTTGTTTGAATATGTCTTTTCAAGTGCAAGAAGATATGAAAGAGAGCTCAATCCAATGTTAACTTTAACTCATATTTGGTGCTTGGCGAGTAAATTTTAGGCCCTGCATATACTGTATATACACATCAACTCAGCTCATGTATTTTATATATATGTATATATATACATGAAACCCTTTTATAAACCAGGGCCTCAATATTATCCACCACAACTGATTAGTGCAGAGAAATGCACATGCAGAGCTGAGCAGAAACAATGATAAAGAGCTTAGTGCTTAATCTATTACAATGAGGTGGGAGAACCCCCGCAAAGTTTAATTGCCAAATTTGTATTTAAAGGTGACACGTGTGATTTTTGGATCTTAAAACACTTTCACCTATCCTAGTTTAATATGCAAAGGCAAGTATGTGATTGAGCATTGGGCTCTGCAGTGCTATTAAAGGATACTGATATAATATATTTTGATCATAAATATAAAATGATGAACCTGCCACAGAAATGTTGGCTCACACAATGGCGTGTGTTTTGGGCATCGGTTTATCTTAATCACGTTCTCATGGTTCGTGGTGTGGCTGGTTACACAGTTTACCTTTAAGTTAAGGTATCTAAAATCTATGGAAGTTAATGGGGTCTATCAACTGTTTGATTACTGACATTCTACAAAATATCTTCTTTTTTGTTCAGCAGAAGAATCTTCAAGGGGGTAAACTATCCCTTTAAAGCACAATAGCATTCGTCTTCTTTGATACTCAGTTTTGCCAATGGCTGCTGTTGCTCTTCACTGTAACATCACTGTCATGGAGATGATCTGAGGCAGATGGGCATCTTTACCCTGAACAAATAAACTCATTAAAGCGCTAATCCATTTAGGAGTCAAATGACACTGAGCTGCATTCGCCTCTCCGTGGATCAAATCAATTTAATAAGATGCTAATTTTCAGAGGAGGTCTCTGTTAATGAGAATCTGCTTACCTGCTGTTACTGGAATCTGTCAGGAATCCATTATGGCGAATCAGATATCGTGAAATGCTTTCAGAAATGAAGATAAATCTGCTTTTTGGTCTTAACAATGCGTTATCCAGGGTGCACTTCTTTCTTCGCCCATGTCAAATGCTTAGTTTATGAAATGGCTATTAAAGCAATCATGCATAAATGGTCTGGGCCACATGACATTTATTACTAAAATCGATGTTCCAGTCTCAAGCTAAAGTGATTTGGCAAAATAGTAAGATATCAAATGGGTTGGCTCATAAATTTACACTTTTTAGTCTGATTAAACCTATTGTTGGACAGTTTGCGGCCTTTTTCAGTTGGTCAGGCTGAGAGAGCAGATGTAGAAAATAAATATTCACCTTTTAAAGGGATAGTTCACTTTGAACTTAATTTTTGGTATGTTTTAAATTTAGCTTACCTCAAGGGCATCCAAGATGTAAGTGTCTTTGTTTCCGCAGTAGTTTCAATTTTGATATTTTTAGGTTAAACCGTTTGTGTCTGTCAGTCATATAATGGAGGTCTATGGTCACCACCTCAAAGAGTATCCACAGAGAAGTTCAAATTAATCATGATTGTATGAATGTAAGTACACAATGATGGCCTAAGATACAAAACGAGCGGTTTGTGTGAGAAAACGAACAGTATTTATATTGTTTTTACCTCTTGTATCCACAGCCAGATCATTTGGAAGTGGCTGTGGTTACAAGAGGTAAAAACTACATAAATACTCTCTGTGCATGCTCTTTGAGGTGGTGACCATAGACCCCCATTATATGACTGATAGACACAAACGGTTTGACCTAAAAATATCAAAATTGAAACTCCTGCAGAAACAAAGAAACCTACTCAGCAAACTAATTTAGGTTCTGGGAACGTTAGTTTTTGGTTCCCAGAACGTTCCTAGAACTTTCCCTTAAGGTTAAGGGAACGTTCCCGGAACATTCTCCTTGCATTATAAAAATGGAACCAACACGGAACGTTCCTATAACGTTCTTGTTTGGTTCCCAAAAAAAATAACCTCATGGGACCATTCGGGAACGTTCTGTGTTTGCTGGGATGATGCAATGAATGCATGCAGTTTTCTCAAAGCTTTAACCTCCACATTACTTGGCTTGAGTCCTGTCCTTATTCTTCACGATTACAAGGAGAGAAATGCCTGATTTATTTCTATTGGATTAGCTTCAATAAGTCTTGAGATCCATACAGAAGTCTTGAGATTTATAGTGAAAACGCTGCTATTTTGTGCAAACAAATTTGAGTAGAAATTTTCAAATAATACAAAATTATAATCTGTAATGATTCTAATTCATAATCAGCCATTCTCTCCCTGTGATCACGAAGGTTGTGGGTATGAGTCTCAATACCAGCTGGAAATGACTGAGGTGCCCTTGAGCAAGACATCTAACCCCCAATTGCTCCCCTGACGCCACAGTGAATGGCTGTCCACTCCTGTGTGTGTCCACGGTTTGCAGTGTGTGTGTTCGCTGTATGTACATGAACTAACTTGGATGGGTTAAATACAGAGGGCAAATTCCGAGTATGGGTTACCATACTTGGCCTTCACGTCATGTATCTTTTGATTTCTTGGATATGGTCGGTCTTCCTCTCCATCTCTTTGGGAGAAGCTCCACTGACTGATGTCTGAGGTAGAGAGAAGGTGGACAGGTGGTCGGCCAGGTCTGCTAGAGTCATCTGTGTTAATGTCCCTGGTCACGCCAGTTCCCTGTATTCCCTTTCCCACGCTGCCCGAGGTCAGAGGGGAGCAGCCTGCCGGATACAGACCTCCCTCAAGACACCATCCACCAAACACTGGGCTTTCACATCACCCCGAAAACTCTCTAACCAAAGCCATTGCAAATGTCCAGCAGAAGCCATTTCTCCCTGAGACACTTAGAAATACCAGACTAGAACCCTTTAATCATATATCTTAAGTCTCTTAAGGAAAGTTCTCAGACCTCATATACAAACACGTCTTAATTTCATGGTGAAACAGATCAAGATTGGAGACTTTCACAGATGAGGCAGTATCATAGTGTTGGGCAAACTGAAAGAAAAAGCAAGAGAGCTCATAATTCTTCAGGGAGAATGTAAAGAGACAGTCTCAATCTCAACACTGGCAATCGCTGATTTACGAACCCCACCATCCTCAGCTAAAGTTCCTCTTCTGGGACGGGGTTTGGAGGGGAGGCACGTGGGGGGATAACGTTCTCGGTCTGTATCCCACTGTTCTTGTTTTTATTTATGTGTGGGAGTTAATGTTGCTGCTGCTTTTTCTCGGGCTTGCGAAGCAGACAAGAAGCCTCCATCTGTTCTTCGTTAGAAAGTGGAACAACAACAGTGAAAAAAGACAACATTAACACGAACAAGCATGTTTAGACAATTACAGGAATAATTCACCCAAAAATGTATATTCTGTCATCATTTATTCACTCTCATGTACTTTCTTGTAATGTCTCAGGGTTTTATTTCTCTTGTAATATAATGAAAGTCAGTGGGGTCCAATTATGTTTTGGTTGATTTGCATTCCTCAAACATAAGAAGTGCGCATAAGCGTCTTCGACTAGGTTGTTTCCCTCAGAGACAATGGCAGGAAATCTAGTGACCATTCAGTTCGTTTTTTTTCTTCTTTTTTCAGTTTAATGTGAGACAATGCCCTTGTTTCGCCGGGTTTCTGCTCTGTATGTGCACATTGAGATTGTGGCACTAATTACAGTGAGAAGGAAGGGTCTCTTGTTTTCTTTTGAAATTAGGTTTGTTGACTCTTGCTCTGGCATGTTTTTTTTTCTCTGTTTTGTTATTGCCCGCTGTGAAAGCACCCACCCCTACCGCATTCTCTTTCCTCCCTCCACATCCCATCCGAAAAATCCACTCCGTCAGTAGGACCTATATTTGTGTTGGGCACTTCCTATTCGTTCTGACCTTTGACTTTCAGAGGTCCGGCAGCTGAGCCGTGGGGTGATGTCAAACCCTGACCTCACGATCTCTCTGTACAGACAACACTACAACCACATTACCTTATTTTACATGACATTAACCACATCTTAAATGACAAAGTAACGTTATACATTGTGAAATCTCCTGTTGATGGGTCAATGACATGATGCTCTATTAATTTATTAAAAATACACTACTGTTCAAAAGTTTGAAGTCTTTTTAAATGTTTTTAAAAGAAGTCTCTTATGCTCAATAAGGCTGCATTTATTTGAGAAAAGATACAGTAAAAACAGTAATATTGTGAAAAAAGATTAAAATGTGAAGAAACTGTTTTCTGAATTAATGTATTAATATTTACAGTTGTGTGGCTTAATTTGTTTTCAATATGTTAATATGCTATTTTGTGGAAACTGATATTTTTTTCAGGATGTAAAAAAAGTTCAAAATAACCACAATTATTTGAAACTGACCCTACACTTTTGAACAATAGTCTACATCAAAAATTCAATTCATAAAAACAGGGACTTGAATACAACTCTTCTGGGATAAACACATTATTAGTTTCTGAATAAAAATTGCATGCCGATTTTTAAAAGAATATAATTCTTAAAAAGAAACCCATATTAATTTCCTGTTTAATATTTATTTTATAATATTATTGATAATATTCTATAATATATATTATTGATAATATATAATATTATTATGTTATTATAAAATAATAATATTATTTTTTTTAAATATTATTTTATCTCTTAAAATATCAGATACCTATTTCATGACGAGGCAAGGTTAGTTTAGGTTATAAAATATCATGCGTCTCTCATCAAACTTTTTATATTTGTTATTAATTATATTTAAGGTAAAAGAATAATAAAAGAATAATAATTTTAAAAAAAGGTTAATTGTGTAAGTAAAACATATTACTTTTTATGTTCAATTTATATGCTTTTTACTTGATGGTTAGACCGCATGACATTTTTAGTGTAACTGAATTAAGACTTTACTTTCTTTTGGCTGTTTGTATATGAGTGAACGCGTACGATCCGGGGTGTGTGGTCAGGAAGATGCACGGTTTCCTCCTCACGCAAAAGGAAAGAATGGGGCCTAGGAGTGATGAGTGTGCCAGAATAAGGTCCACTTCCCTTCCCATGTCAAGACCTATAAATACCCCAAAAACAGGAAGCTAGGTGGGAAGGAATTGTGGGCAAAATTGAATCCTAGATTGACAAACTCCCCCTTATATTTCTCCTGACTTCACCAATAATTTTATACATATACAACACGCACCAAAGCACACATGAAGTGTTTCCTTGAAGTTCTCAATCATGCATCTTGTGACAGAAGCCAAAGGTTTATAGTAAAATGAAAGAAGACAGTTAGATCAGGGTGTAGCTGATATTTATCAGACTTAGTTGCAGGTGGAGTGTCATACCATGACATTTGATGTGTGGTAATGGGTCAAAGAGCTGTACTGCGAAGTTTTATTGGCATTGTGGAATTTCTTAATTTCTGGAAGCTCAATGCTCCGTTCACACAATTCATAAATTTGTGAAAGACTAACTGGGACTAGTCACAGCACTTGCTTTATTGTTTTTGTTTTATAAGTCGCTTTGGATAAAAGCATCTGCTAAATGATTAATGGAAGTTACTTAAACTGTCACCTCATCTTTCCTTGGCTTGACGTACAGATAGCCCCGCCCCCAAACTCACACTACTGGTTGAGCCAATTGTTGCTATGCTGGGATTCACCGTATGGAAGATCAGATGAGACTTTTATTTAACAAGGATGCATTAAATTGATAAAATGTGATGGTAAAGAAATAATAAATAGTGTTACAAAAGATTTTATTTGAAAAATTTCTATTCATCGAAGAATTCTAAAATAAATGTATCATGGTTTCCATTAAAATATCAAGCAGCACAGATGTTTTCAACACAGTTAATAATAGGTGCATGAAGAGAAGTCAGTTTCAGGGTTTCAAATATGTTTTATGTAATAATATTTTTGTATCATGCACCTAATGCACATGCTCTCACAAACCAATTTTAAAAGATGAACTAAGACCATCAGATCATCGTGAGTAAATCTTTGTCACTGCCTATCAAAAAGAAAAGAGAATATGAGTTTAGCCTGGATTGGCAACTGTCCTTTTAAAACATGTGGGTGAATCATACATTTCCTCTCTCTCTTTCACAGGACGGACTCCAGACGGGGTTCTTGGGGTCGTGAAAAGAAGGAAGAGGGGTGAAATCAGCAGTGATGTAGTGATGACAGGTGTGTCTTTAATCTATGTGGGTTTCTCCCTTTTACTGCTTAGTCCTTTTCCTCCTTTCTTCTTTCTTCATCTTCATTTGTTGTTTCCGTCCTCCTTTCTTACATTTTACAGTAATTACAGTGTATCCTTAAATTACTTCAATCATAGTTAAGACTGGAAGCTCATGTTCTGTTACCACAGCCAGTCTCCAAATAAGGAAGTGATTACTGTTGTAAATTATTATGACATCATGTTTCTTTGAACTGTTTGAAGATTAAACTGTTACAGAGTCGCTTGGAAATGTATCAGTGCAATGTTTGGGACAGAGTTATGCAGTCATTCGCCCTGCAGGGAAAATGCATGCTAGACTTTGAGGACATATTTCCTTGTGTTTTACAATTTCTCACTCAATATGTTGGCAGACTAACATCCCCCACTCTACAATCAATTAAAGGGAAATATGATGGAATCCCCATTGTTGATCAACCGGATTTTTGGTTTTCTAAGAACCGTAGATGTCACAAATAGCTGGACTATTAGTACTAGCTAAAAGTCTTGTTGCAAATCGGCAATACAGTACAAGAGTTCACCCGAAAACTGAAAGACTTTCGATCACTTTCGAAACACAATTGAAGATATTTTAATGAATCCTGCATTAAACGTTCCTTCTACTTTGACAAAAAGTTAATAATAACACTTTGAATGTAATAGTAAAAAGTGAAGTCTTCTGAAGAGACATATACGCTTTATATGATGAACCGGTTTTAATTTGGGCTTTAATTCACAATTAAACTCGCATACCATAGAGCACCTCAAATATGGTCAACAACAGCAGCTCAAACACACTTGCTTGTTGTTATTGATGTGACACTTTATGCCATGTACACTGCCATAGTGTATGATTTTTTTTTTTGTCATTTCTAATGGATATCAAATTGTTTTTAATATACAGGAACATTTGCTGTTCCATTTGAAGGAAATAATGTTTAAAATGCACATGATGCATTGATGTTAGCTTTAGCATGTTTAGCCTTAATAGCCCCATCCGCCATGTAGGGAAGGCTTTGATAAAGTATACAACTTACACTTCATTTTTATCTGTTTGTGCAGTTTCTGTGTGAACTTTCTGTGTAAACACACTCCTCACACTACTAAAGGCCTGCACACCAAACACTATAACTAACTCATTTTAGTAACCATTGTAATTCTATGAGAATAGGGAAGTTCACACCACAACAACAATAACAAAAACAAGAGGAATAGCCTACTTTTTTTTGTTTTTAAGTCCACAGGCTTTAAAGAGTGTGAGCGTATGCAGATGACAAAACCGCACAGCACGCTTATAGTAAACAGAACATTGTTGAGCGTTCATGTGGAAGCTTGTTAGTGTTATCTTTATAGTTAGTTATATAAACTGTTCTTAGTGTGAATTATTTTTGTTCTAAAAAATGACTTTCTCTTACCAAACAAACCTTGCTAGGATATAACCTCTTGTTAGCCAGTTAGAAGCCACTCCCTGCTCTGTGTATACAAATATATCCTGTTTTGGCCTACCACATAACCAGTTCAAATTTGCTGTTTATCGCTCAAAAAGTTCAACCAACACAACAGTGCTAAGTCTAAGTGACCAAAGTGGTCGGCATCGAACACATCATAACATAAGAATGCCAACGCAGTTAATCATGTATGTAGCCTTATCACTATCACAATATCATTAGCAGGGCGTAGGTTCACACATTAACAGACTTCCTGACAATACAAAGCTTGAAAGAGAAAACAAAACCAATCGGTTTAAAAATAAAACATTGATAGTGATGTTCAGTCTAAAGATCCTTATCGCTCCATGAAACTGAAATGATTCAATGCCCTTCCCTTTTCTTTTTCTTTCAGTTTGATATGTAACGTTAGGGAAACTCAGCGTTGCACATCTATGACCAACATATTCTATGGTGCTGCTAACGTCACTGTGACCAATTAGCTTAGCCGCAGGTGTCTGCTTATCTGAGAGGCACAGAAAACTGCAGGGAAAAGATTTTCAAACTGACGAGCAGACAGATGGAATGAAGAGTATGAAAGGGGTGTAAACTTCCATGTCGAGACTTTATTATCAGTTTAAAAATCAAGTAGACTGTAAGTGCTAACACAAGTCATTTACAGGAATAGCCTACAATGCTATGCTACTTGAAGCTAATGGAAGATTAAGATTAAGACTCACCCCAAATTTAAAATTATGTCATTAATTATTCACCCTCGTGATGTTCTTAGGCCAGCAATGTGCACTTACATTTACTTAGGCCATCAATGTGCACTTACATTTACGTTTATCATTTATCTTAGGCCATCAATGTGCACTTACATTTAAGAGTCATTAAATCATGTTTAATCTGGACTTCTCTGTGCATGCTCTTTTAGGTGGACCCCATAGGTCTCCATTAGATGACTGACCTAAAAATGTCAAAATTGAAAATGCTATGGAAACAAAGACACCTACGTCTTGGATGCCCTTGAGGTAAGCTAAAACATTAATTTAAAGTGAACTATCCCTTTAAGTGGATCACTTAGACTGTCATTTAAAAAAAAGGTCTCTTTAGCCAATCAAATACTGTAAAAACAGTAGTATTGTGAAATATGATTACAATTCTAAACAATTGTTTTCTCTTTTAATATTAATGTAATTTGTTCCTGTGATGACAAAGCTGAATTTTCAGCATCAACGCTCTCAGGCTTCAGTGTCACATGATTCTTCATAAATCATTATAATATGCTGATTTGATGCTCAAGAATCATTTCTTACCATTATCAATGTTGTGCTGCATAATGTTTGTTTGATGAATAGAAAGTTAAAAGAACAGTATTCATTTGAAATATCTCCGTAAATGTATTTATTTAATGTGAATTAAAGTATTAATTTCTTTCAAGAAACCACCAACCTTTGAACAGTAGTGTAGCAGTTACCTCAGGCTGATTTTATAATTAGCTATATAATTTTTTGAGAGTTTTGGGGTGATAAATAGAAAGTCTTAATGGTAGGTCTCTGTATAGAGACATATCTGAGTGTCTGTGGGCTGGTGGTGAGGACAGGTGTCAGACCAGGCTGGGCCCACATGTCAACGCTCCCCAGGGAGAGCGAGAGCTGCTCAATCCTCCCTCCCCCCTTCCAAGCCTCGGCCTCTCTCTTTGAATGGAGGAAGAGGAAGAATGGGGGGTGAATGGCAGGTGATCCTGTCTGGGATCATTAATAACCCTTTTTTTCTGTCTTCATCTGCACTGCTCTGACCAGAACTGCTAACAGCAAATCTGGCTGTTACCAAACTAGTTATACAACACAATAATTATGAATTATTGTGAATTAGTGAAGTTAATATTGGATTGCTTTCTGATTAATTTGACTAGAAAATTGTACAGATAATTCCCTTTTCTAATAGTCATCAAACTTTGAATCACTCCAATTATACATTAATTTATAATTTTTTTGGATGTTGCATTTATACCATATAGGTGGCAAAACAAGTCTAATCTGATTCAAACTGAAAGCTGAATAGATCCATCCTGGAATAACCAATATCTGTTTCGTATGAAGAAAAACAAGTCATAATACAAAGTAAATTATTTCAGGATTTATTGTATGAAAAAATATATATTTCTGGCCTTGTGACAAAAGGCACAATACATAAACATATATACATTTATCTTTTATAAATACAAATTATTTACAATCCAATTAAATAGTACGAATATTTTGTACAGTATTGCATTGTTAAATTAAGAATGACAATATAAAATATAAAAGTATCTATTTTGGTTTAAATGGTTAAAAAAAATTAGGAAACCAATGCCACATTTAAAAAAATGGAAAATTGAAAAAACTAAAAACAAAAATTCTACTCCTTATGATACGGTTTTGTTTTTGAAAAAGACCCTAATGCCGAGGTTCACAAAACCAGGAAATCTTGACAATGATGAGGCTATCAGTTTGAACCCGCTGGTCCTTTCGAGCCCTGGGAATGTCGGAAATAGCTTAGCAGCAGTGAACGTTGACAGGATGAAAGCTGTACACAACAACATCCATCATGCACTGCTGTTTAAACAATTTGAACCCGTCATTTTCTCGCTGAAAAACATACTCCTGTGTTTTTAAAAAAGTTTGTTTTTTTTAGTGTTTCTAAGGAGTACCGTCTTCATTGAGCTTTAACACGTTAAAAGACGAGGCACTTAATCAAGATTAGGTTTGGTTTGAGTGAACATCACTGATAGTCAAATCCATTGTAGGCACTAAGTAAAAATCACAGCCATTATAAACTGTAGATTCCCAAGACATTTGTTCACAGGCGAAACAGCTTGTTTCGATAACTTTGATTGCTTATCATCACAGATCCGTTTATAAATAGCATTTCGAACCATATCCGAAAAAATATAAATTATGAAATACTCCATGGTCACAGTTCCAAATCCTTCAGTTGCACCTCCTTGGCCCATAAGGCTGATTGACTGGGCTTCATGTGATTTCTAGAGAGAGATGAACTTCAGGATGTCTGCTTTCTTCCTTTTCAAGGCTTCTGTGATTAATGAATCCTTGTTTTTTCTCAGCTCTTCCAAAGAGTTTGTGTTTTTTTGTGTGTGTACATTTTAAAAATGATGAAATATATAAATTCTATTTGGGTCATTTAAAAAAAAGAGGAAAAGAAAGTAGTGCAAATAATGCAAGTCTTCAAGTCTCTTGCTTTGTCTTCGCAAAATGTCCATATCAAAAAGTAGTCCTTTTACTGAGCAGCATGAATAAATAAATAATATAATGCAGATATAATATATACTCTCTTCACGTCTTTTGTCGTTTAAGACTGTAAACATTTGGTTGGTCGGGCCCTCTGGTGATTAAGGGACTCCAGATAAAATAAAAAAAAATGTTGTCAAACCTGAAGAAGAACCAAAAGTGTAGGAAATTATGAACGTACTTTCTTTGAAAGCATCACACTGAAATCATAAATCACAAACTGTCTGGAGATGCTTACCTCAGTAGCAAATACACATTGTTCTATGTGTTCGGGGATGATGTACACTGGATGATACACTCCCTCTTTTGGATAGTTCAAAGGTGGAACTAACAATGTAGATTCAGAGTTTTTCCTGAAATGAAGAACGTCATCAGCGTTAGATTAGCACGTTTGGTGCCGTCAAATAAAAGCTGGAAAACATGAACACCAACTTACTTGTCTAGCTTGTTGTTTGTAGGTTTTTCGTCAATGCTCAGATTGTAGTCCACCATCTTCTTCTTGTAATTTGATTGCGTGTCCATGGTGGTAGATCTGAAAGCCACATCCTTATTGGACACCTTAAAAGGACCACCAGGAATGAGGAAGGCCTCCTTCTCTCTACCTAACGTCGAGGACGGGTTCAGGGAGACGCGGTTATTGATGGACTCCAGGTCGTTGCGCACGGTGGTCGAGGTGACTTTGCAGTCTTGTCGCATCTGTCTCAGCACCACGATGGCGGCGCAGATCACAAGAGTGAGAGTGATGAGGCCTAGAGTAAATGAGACCACCATGGCCGCTGGAAGAGAAGGGCTGGTTACAGGGGGCTTCTCGTTATACTCGCATCGTGTTCCCATGAAACCTGGTGGGCACTCGCAGACGGGCCCGGAGAAGTGGGTGTAGCAGGTCCCTCCGTTCTCACAGGGCATGCGGCTGCAGGCATCCGAGCGAATGCCGCAGTATTTGCCTGAGAAGCCAAGCGTGCATGAGCAGGTGTAGCCGTTGATGCCGTCCACGCAGGTGCCTGCGTTTTGGCAGGGGTTACTTGCGCAGTCGTCTATGTTTGTTTCGCAACGTGAGCCTGTGAAACCGGGGCGGCATTTGCATGTCAGTCTGCTACCCAAATCGAGACATTGGCCACCTTTAAAAAACAACAAAGAGGATGTTAAAATCACAAACAGAATAAGGGTGAGGGAGTAAACCAGAGCAATTATAACCCCTGGGAATGCAATGGTGCATTTTTTTTAGATTAATAAAGGTCTATTGCTTTATGACAGCTCTATCTTGACATTCTTATCAGTGTAAGCGTCTCACTGGCGTCTTTTCTATCATGCATGAGTTATACGTCATGCACTGTGGAGTGTGGATGCATCTCAAAACAAAAAACCTGAAGGATCAGCAGGTTGCCTGAGGCGGAGGACAATGGAATGCTGTGGTGGAAGAAGAACACAAATCAAGCTGGTGTCCACAGTTTTTCCTCTTTGTCGCCATCTCTGTTCAAACTTTGAGATTGCAGTCATTCGCGGAATTATCAACTTTGTGAGTTGAACTTCAACACTCTCGACGGATGAACAGTGTTTGAGGAGAGTGTGTTTCTGTGAGTCACCATGGCATTCAGAATCACAGATTATTCTTTTTGGAAGTATGACCAACATAAGAATTTTCACCCGAAAATGTCATCTGAACTAGTAAGAAACATCCACTTTTGTTCTGGTTCTGACATTGCAGTAAATCCATTTTACTGCTTTCATTCAAGCATTTAATACTGTTGGCTTAAACACCTTACCTTTTAGAGCAGATTTAAATTTACAAACAACTGACAGTCGTGACCTAAATATGATTTTCATTTACAATGATTACATCCTAAAATTTGGCATTAGTAGCTTACTTTTCACCCCATCAGTAGCGCACACTCAATCTCCGAGGATCCTGTTCTTGGCTCGTTTTGAGTCTGACTTGTAAATTCAGTGAACTGGAGGCTCGTTCTGATGGGATCACTTGAATGAGTGAGTCGTTGACTCGAAAGGCGATGCAATCAGATTATTCCTATTCACAAATGAATAATTCTCTGTGATTTGCGAACCGATTTAAAGGGACACTATGCAGTTATTTTAGCTTAATTTAACTGCTTCAGAGTTATTGAAATGGCTATATCACTTCTTTCGGATTGAATGGGGGGCGTCTCGACCTGTCTCGACCTGCCTCAGCATCAGGAAGTATCGCGTGATCTCAGCTCTCGCGATGTAACATATTCCTTTACGGCAACACTAAACATATCCAGGAACAAGGTCGAGACAGATGGAGTTTCCACTATCGTCATGGCTGAGCCGGCATATAAGATACAGAAAGCTAGGAAAGCATTGTTGGAGGAACAGGGAAATAGGAAAGAGCAAACCAACCCAAGGGGGAGTCGGACACAAGCATAGCCGTGATTTGCATGTGATATGTCCCCATTGAAACATCTCGCAGCACGGATGTACCATTACAAACAAATAAAACATTTCCAGGTAACTCTAGAGCATTCATTTAGTTCGTTTGTTAAAGCTGCTGTCCGTAACTTTTTTTAAGTTAAAAATAATCCAAAATAATTATAAAAAAAAACATATTCTGCCAGTGGTCAAAACTATCTGCTTGCCATAGCTAGATTCAAAACGGTTAGCTTGTAATAA
>JAOTRC010000003.1:9238730-9267077 GCA_027497675.1 Cyprinella lutrensis
TTAACGGAGAGTGTCCAGACTGATCTGCGAGTGAAACCTTGAAAGCTCGCGAGATCAGGATGGTCTCGCGAGGCTAAGTCTTCAGTGCGACACGCCCATAAAAATCGACCGTTTTTCAGGAAGGCTCACAACTTGGGTATAAAATAGCCTATTAGTTATTCATTTTGATGTTTTTGAATGCAAAAACCAAGCGAACGTCATAAATTGACCTCAGACAACAACATAATAAACTTTAAAAAGCCAGTTCATGACCCCTTTATTGAGAAATTGAACAGGTGTTCCTAGTAATCCTTTAGGTGAGTGCACATTAATTTCAAACATGATGACATTTCACTTTTAGCGTTGTGAAATGTGATGTAATGTAATGTAATGTTTTGCAGTAATGTCGCCACAGGCACAATGCCGATTACATATTTGTATGGCAGTCTTTATTCCCTTTTGACAATCACAAGCATCACATAATAGCACGGAACAACAGAGGTAGCGGCAAGCATGAATCTCCACACCATCAACGTCTACTTTGAATTTTTCATGCTCTTGTATCATTTATGATTTGCATGGCCTGACAAATATGTAGGTATAAATCAAACCAGAGAGATTACATCCTAAAGTATTTAAGAGCCATTCTGAGCTCGCTAAGCTCCCGTGGAATAGATGTAATGTAATTAATTTTGCCTTGTTTGTATTGGGTAGGGTCATTCAGGTTAATTGAGTCTTACTTCAAAACACTGGCAGAGAGCCACACTTTCTGCCCGCACAGTATATCGTCTTTAATTAATATTAAAATAGACGGCAGCAGGTTATGTCAGCCAATGACAGGCGAACAGAGTATAAACAAAAACAAAGTCAGTCTCGCTGAAGCGCCTGACAGATATTAGGAGACGATGTGGATAATCAGATTCCTGCTGTCAGATGGAGGATCTGCCAAACTTCTGACAATTGAACAAATGTTGCAGATTATCTGAATTAGCGAATTTGGTTTTAAATAACTCATATAATAAGCCCTATTCGTACAGTAAGTGTTTCTCATGGGGTTGTGAGGTATTTGCGGCATTTACTGGGGCTAGTTGGTGATTTTATTACCGTCTGAATCCAGAATGTTTCTCCCGCCACCAGTTTAAAAATCCCTGGACGAATTACCCTACTGTTTTAAGATGAACTCCAAGGTCGTATGGTGATTTAGTTGCCGTCCGAATCCATATCTCTGAGATTACAAGAAGAGATCACTTCAAAATTCACTGTTTAAATCCTTTTTGACCACTTTCGAGCATCATGCGTACCATAACCGTTACTCTTAACTGGAATCATCTGCATGCATTATAAAGATGCACACTTTAATTACTGAAATGCTGGAAAGTAAGAACAATATTTCAGCGCCGCTTCACCTCAGCAAACAAAAAGGAGAAAGAGAAAAAAGCACGTAAACATTTGAAATGGGCCGTTATAGCCTCTATGCACGAACCCTGCTGACGTGTGTCCGAACGAATCTCCGTCAGCGCCTTTACTTCCGGAAGAGCATTCTGCAGGCCAACTGTATAGTGGCAAAACTGTAATAAAATCCGTTTTCTCAGAAACGGAGACAACGATTTTAGAAACGCTGATTCGCTAGTCGAATTTCGTACGATATGAGAGAATACTAACACTCGAAGTTGTTGATTTGGCTCGAAATATATAATTTAAATAACTTCTCTTTTTTACTCTTGTGTGACGGCTAACTGCCTCACAGTATTGTTAACATCATTCACGTTAACCGGAGGACGTTTTAATAAACAGCAAGTGTAATTTGACACTATCTCCACCTATCGCAAAACCGGCTTCTGACCATAGACTGACGAAGCACCGGAAGTAGGTGGGCGTGCTGAGACAAATATGGAAGCGATCGTGCATAGAGCCTATTGAAAAGAATCAGCTTGTTCCACAAAACAGACACCACTATCACGTCTCGGAGCTGGTGACGATTTCTTAAGTTAAAAACAAAAACAAAACAAAAAAACACGAGGAATTTTATGAAATGTAGTGGTGTAAAAAGTATATTATGCTTTGGAATGTAGAGAAGTAAAAGTAAAGTTTCCCTAAAATCCTAGATACTTGAAAAATGCACTTACTTGAAAAATACTTGAAAAATGCACAGTACAATAACTATGTAAAAATACTTTGTTGCAATCCACCTCTGCTGGAATGTTTTGCATTTCGGACAATGTGTTTACCATTGGCGCAGGGGTCACTGCTGCACCGGTCGATTTTCTTCTCACAGTTGGAGCCCATATAACCGGCGAGACAGCGGCAGGAGTAGCCACCGGTCCCCATTTCTGTACAGGTTCCTCCGTTGAAGCAGGGTCCATCGGCACACGTCATAGCGCTGACCTCGCAGTTCTTCCCATAGAAGCCTTGGGGGCATGTGCAGGTGTAATCATTCACCAAGTCCTGAAAAGAAAAAAGCACAAGCCATTAATGTTCGACCTCCACCAAAAACAAGGGGCAAAACTCAAGCGGATAGTGTCGCAACCAGCTGCTTACGTTGCAGCTGCCTCCGTTCTTGCACGGATTGCTGTCGCACTCGTTGGTCTCGATCTCGCAGTTTTTGCCACTGAAGCCAGGCTTGCAGATGCAGGTGTAGCTGCCCTGGCCCGTGTTGGTACAGGTGGCATCGTTCATGCAGGGCTTGTGATTAGTGCAGAAGTTCAAGTCCTCGTTGCAGAACAGGCCGCCCCAGCCTTCCTTGCAAGTGCACTCAAACGGCTGGTTGCAGGTGCCATGCAGGCACCCCGGGTATCGTTGGCACTGGTCGCAGAGGGGGCCGTCCCACCCGATGCGGCATGTGCACTCACCCGGGGCCACACAATCACCGCGGCCCTCGCTACAGCCAGACGAGCAGATGGCTGTTTAAAAGGGAGAGGGAGAAAAAGGGGGACATTAGAATGACTGGCATCATAAAACAACCCCCCTTCTAGAAGCTCAGGCACATCAAGTATTTGTTAAGTACTAAACTAAGCAGCTGGGGGACACACAAAAGAAACACATGCCGCCTTTTTCATGGAAGGCAGAGCATATTAGGTTTCAACGCGTGTCCTTGTTAAATTATGCTCTCTGCTTCTATTGTTACCGTGAACAAAAGCTAACTTAGAAGTTTAATGTGGCCGTAAGAAACCGTTGAACTTGCCCGCAAGTCCTCTCTCTTTTTTCCACGTAATAGGAAATGCACAACATACGGAAAAAAAAAAATAAAAACACTTACGTTCTGTTTTTGATTACACTTACGTTCTGCGCAATAATCGCCTTTCCATCCTGGCAGGCACATTTTGTTTCCAGCGGCGTCACAGTTGAAGTGGCCGAACGCATCATTCCGTGGGCGGCATAAATCCGAGCATTCCTCGCCGTAGTAGAACTCATCGCACACGACGCGATAAGAAAAGTTCAGTTGGCTTTGCTCTCCGCGATGCACGTCCTGGGACCAGTCCTCGCCGATAGCGAGTCGCCGTTTGGTGGCCAAACGGCTGATCATGTTGTTGATATTCTCTGAAATGCATGTAAGATGTGTGCTAAATACACAAGTAGGCGTACCAAATAAAAGTTTAACTACTACTATAAATAAAGTACAATAAAAACAGGTGAGGGCGCATACCTGTTGACTGGCCAGAGGACTCTGCGTTCCAGGCTTCGATTATCAGCGAGACAATCCCCTGTAATGATAGAAAACTCTTTTAAATATGTATTATGTGGATGTAGCCTATTAAAGGCTTACATAAGAAGTGATAGTGAATCGTATAAGGCTGATTTTGAGCTACACACCGGCCACTTGAAATTAAAAGGCACGCGAATATGCGCACGGCTGGAGATGGAGTCCGCGCTGAATATGTCTGTCATTCCACTGCCGTAAGTGCACGGCGGCTCGGGTAGTATTATATCTTGTGAATGCTTCAGGCAAACGCGGAAAAAGATCTGGCAGTCGCTGGACTGTTTACACACACTGCTTGTACTTGTGAAAGAGTGCACTTTCAACTCAAACACACCGGTTGATTCAGCCTATGGAAATAAAAAACAGCACTGTATTAGCACTGTGAAAACACTGGTCAAAGAAGCGGCTTACATTCAAAATAGCCCACATGTGAAATACTCACCTGATACGCTGATATCAAAATTAAAAAACACGTTAATAAAACACAAGCCATTTTGGATCTTTCTTGTCTGCTACTGGACGATAGCAGACTGCAAAAATAGTCCGATATGAATGTTTGTTGTGGTATCCACGATTTAAGGTAAAAAAAAATAAAAAGCAGTGGAAAAAGTATCAAATGCAATAAGCTAAATTATTTAACTATTTCAAAAATCTTAATGTCGTCTGTGTTGGAGCTTACAAAGCAAAGAGAAACAGATTTCTTGCTCCATGAGACTTTAGACCCGTCAGTATACTTTTACGGAGTACTGCGCGTGGGGTTTAAATACCGAGCCGGGAGAAGGCGTGGCTTACACAAGGAAATAAAAAAACACATAAAAAGTGCTTTACAATGTGCATCGTGACGCTTTTGCGTTCATTTCATGAATTTTTAAAGAGGGGCCTATCACAGAACAACATAAACTGTAAATACAGTTTGAAAGCTTTAAAAAGTAGGCTATGTTAACAGCAAATTAAAGATTAACTATTAACTAAATATTTACACTGCGCAGGTTTATAAATGATTTCAAACGCCAAATCACTTTTTTTTAAATGCTCCACATTGTGTTCCTATAATTTAGGTAAGGCCTAGGCAATAGGAGTCTCCTAAACTCTAAACAATATGTTTATAAACAATTGTCTGGAGTGTTATTAAACCTGTGCCCTTTGCCATAGTTTTAAGGATGTGGGCAAAAAACCCCCCAAAAAACTTCTGAACAATTAAACTAAATTGAATTAATGGTGAAAGTAAATTGAATTAATGTCTTAAACCAATACGCACATTTTACGCACGATGCCGCGTGCCACGCAATTGTCCAAAAGTTTGTTTTCGTCTTTAGAATTAATGTTCGTCACCGATCGGGGGTGGTTGGGGGTGATCTGCACATCCCATTTTATTCAGCCCTGAAATCTGTAATTGTTCTGACGCGTGTGAGTCGTTAAACCGGCAAGCGCTTTATTGTGCCCTGGAAAGATCCGGAGGGCTCTTTTGTTATCTTGGGTTTGGATTGTAGGTCTTTGGTAAAGAGAGGGTGAAATGGTGGGGGGTGCGCAGAGCATTTAAGATTGCAGATAATTGCTTTCTGCAGTAAGAGTGTGTGTACGTGTGCTGGGAGGGGGGCACTCGCTCACTACAGCTGTATGATAATCCTTGCACCTGCGCACTGTTTGCGCTTCGCTTTCTTCATTTATGAACACACACACACGAAAATATGTAGGCTATATAGTAGCCTATATTTTATCGTCTTCTTTACTTATGTATTTTATTTTCTTTAAGTTTTTAAAATAACCTAAACTGGCATTCACGATATCAAAGTTTAGCTACTTGAATGCGCTACAGTAGGCTACGCAACAGCAAGTTGCTGAAATGTTATTCCTGCGAGCAGAAACAAAATTAAGAACTGCAGGTAAACGAATTCATTAACAAGAGGAAGGTTCTGTCGCTCATGTTAAGGGTAAACAGAGGAGACACGCAAACAATGCGCCGCGTTCCAAACTGTTGCTCGTGCTTTGGTGATTTTCTATTGTGATGCTAATGAGAGCAGCGCGTGCCTCCGCTGGCCCCATCTTTAGCCCAGGCACGCTTTGCCTGGACGGCACCATGATTAGGGGGTTAAGAAGGACCTCTATTGTTAATTTATTGTCGGACAATTATTAAGACAGTCTGGTTTCTTGGCTTCTGATGAACACAATGATGAATATGTAAATAACAGTTGTTATCTGTGTAAACAAGAAAAGCAAATAAATAAATAATCGTAGCTCTTGGCTGAAGCACACTTTATCCATATGTTTTTTAATGCAATGTATGTTATACCAACCTATTCGAGCTATTAACATTGAAAAATGAAAACATTTACAATTTTTTTCCTAATATTTGTTTTTAAATTTAATGTAGTCAAACAACCATTTTACCATTTTAATATTTTTAGTTCATTTTTTGGATAGGGGGGTGTTCATTTTAAGGCAAATATATGTGAATTTGACTGGTAGGCATACGTCTTTTACAAAGTATTTTTAAGAAAGTTAAAAAGTTACTTTAGGCTGGTAATAAAATAAAAAATAAAAACTTATATTCTTTTTTCTTAACCTGGCCCCGTTCTGAGTAACGTGCGCGTGCCCAAACTCTACTGATGCGCGCTGGGGTGCATGTTCAGCAAAATAGGTGTCGTGTGCCCATTATGTTCATTCAACAAAGAGAGTGATGAGGGGAAAGCGGGGAAAAGTCACAAAATCAATAGCCATCTGGCTCAATCGAAGACGCGCATGCTGCATCTCTGATGTTTCCTGATATAGCCTAGGTTAACGATGGATCAAACTTAAACCAGCCCCCTTAATCCCGGCTACATTATTAAGTGTTATAAAGTTACCACTATAGTTTCATCGCCCGCTTTTGCGACTGATAAAATGAAGCGCTACATGTTTTGCTTTGCGCGCCCGTGTTTAACACTTTCCCATCCACGTGTCTAACATCCAAACGGTGCGTGAGTCGTCGCGTTTGCTGGGATAAAGCGTGTCTATGGGTGTTAGTGAATTCTGGTGGGAGGGGAAGGATTGGCACATAGGGGTGAAATGACACATGGCGACAGTTATGGTGAGGTGTTAGCCAGTGGCAGAAGGCGCGTCCATAAATGTGAATTGGTGCCCCTCTTCCAAGGTGTGAAGTGCGACACGCGGTGCCCGACACAAACCGGTTCCCAGGCTCCCTGCACGTGCATGATGCTCGGAGGTGTCATTTAATTCGCATGTCATTTGTTCACACCTTGGGGAAAAGTCTGTTCTGCAACTGGCGACTTCATTTCATTGGTCTGGGAAAATGTTGTGCCACATTTGTAAAGTTGGGAACAAGAAGGCCACTTGAACTGAACGATTGAATGACTTTCGGTTCTTATAGTCCTATCTATACTGTACAAACGAATCAGTGTATCAGACAGGCCTACTATTACTTATTATGAACTCAATTCGAGGACGAATTTTGCCAGCTGATTCTTTTTAGTCAATCAAAAATTCTGTGCGATTTCCGAACTAATATTGCTATTATGAGTCGGTTCTTTTAAGTGAGTCAGCGTGAACTCTGTAGTTCGAATCGCAGGCGTGTGGCTTTTTGGAGTCGTTTATTTTAAATGAATGACTCCATTGAGTCGGTTCACTTAAAATGAATCAAAAACACTCGGTGCAGTTACTGAATTAATTATTTTACTGAAGTTACTTCTTTCGTCATGTTCGACTCTAATGTAAAGCTCGTCAGACTTTTTAGTTACGTCATTTAACCACGTTTATTTAAAGTTTGTGTGTTCACCTGTTTGTATAGGACTAATTACCAAATAATTAAATGTCCCCTCATTTTTATGTTTAGGCCTACTGCTCTGCAGAGGCCAGACAGAAGTTTCGTGCAATTCAGTGGTTACCATAAAGGCATAATTGGCACGTATGCGTCTGTCAAACGTAAAGGTGTGACATTGACAAAAGTTTAACACCTCGCATTCTGTCTCTCAAGAAACTCAAATTGTGTGCGTCGTGAAGCATGCTGCTGGGGCATCGGTCGGTCAGAAAGGCTGTCCACATTATGTTGGAGACTGGGTGTTATTTTAAGTGCACTAAGATCGAGTTAGAGTGATTTAATACTGGATTCTAATACACACAAGAAAAAGACAAAATGACAATTTGAAATATCATAATATTTTTGTATCAAAGACCTTTGCACAGAACAGTATTTAAAAAAATGGCAAGAAAATTCTAAATTAATTTCATCTCAACATTTTGTTTCCTGAAATAAATACTGTAAATACAGCAGCCAGTCAAAATCAATTCACATTAATTTCTCCGCAAATGCGTTTACAAACATAACAGGCCTAAAAGAGTGAACTTTTCATAAAAGGCAATTATAAAAAATAAACCATAAAATGCTGTTGCAGTGTTTATTTTTGTTTACATTACATTATTTGTTTACTTCAGGACCACATTTAAATTCCTGCCATAAATATATATATATAAAAAATTGTGATTTATGATAAACTACAGTACAAGATTGTCATTTAAAGCAACACTATTATAGGTGATGAAAGCAGATTTGCTCTGGATCAGACCTTTCAGCATTAAAAATAAAATACCATGACATCACACACATTATGTTATGGTTTGTTTATTAGAGATATTCTGGGTGTTTCACAACATATGCAATAAAAAGCACATCCTTAGACATAATGGGCCATTTCTGAAATAGCACCAGATTGAGCTCGCTTTATTTGAGAGGTTCTCCACAACACACTGCAACGGAATCACCATGACAAAGACAGTCTTGCTGGCAGCATGAACACAAATCCAAGTTTTTGCTTCATGTGCCGTGTGATGATCAAAACTTATAGGAGTCTGATATCAGGCTATTGCCTACAGCATCAGTTATGGGTTTGAAATGGGGCCTACATGATGAAAACAAGATCAGTTCTTAAGTTCATGTGGTGCTATTCAGTTCTTTGCTCTTGCAGAGATAAGGGAGCCATAGAAGTGGACAAGAACAAGTCCAACAACCCTGTAACAATTTCTAATCAGTGAGATCATAAATGAGGGCACCATATCCGTGTCTGCTGTCCAGGAAGTGCTATCTTCCACAGGAATGAAACATCTTTCGGAGTCGCTCGCTCCAATCCCAACCCCTGTAACAAGGTAGCATCCCTCCATTGTAGCCGATTGGATGTTCTTTCCACACATGCCCTTCTGCTCCTATTATCCCCTCCCGCCCACATACACCGTCCACCTGTTTGCCCATGACCTTCATCTCAATCGCTGGTCACAGCTGAGGTGGGACCGTTTAAGGTGGGTGTGAGCAGGACGCGTCCTCACTGCTGCTTCCGAGACCAGAAACGACCTGCGATGGAACCTAATGAAATCCCCTTTTTCTTCTGTTGCGCAAGCTCCGAAAGTCTCTGTTCTTCTTCCTGTGTGTGCAAAAATATGCATGCAATATTAGCAAGCACCACTTAATATGACATCTGACGGGGAAAAATAAAATGAGATGAGTACCTGTGCAAGCTGTGCTTGCCTTCTTTTGAAAGCTTCAATGGGGTCTTCCTCATGGGCGTAGTTCTCTAATACTGAACGCACATCATCCACTCCGCTGATGGCAATAGCTACACACCAAATAAAAGGTCAATAGAGTTGTTCAAATGAACAATCCAAGACAATCTGGCAACATCTATTTGCCTCCTACATGAATACTCACTTTTAAGAAAGGCAGCCAAGTCATAGAGCGTGCGATCCTCTGAGTTGCCGTCCCACTTGCACAGCGCCAAACCGTTGAAAGGCTGTAGACCGAAGGCCTCTCGCTTACAGTCCACCACAATGACTTTGGAGGTATCTCTGTTCAAACAAGACACGTCCTGCAAGACAAACCGAGTCATTAGTGAATATCATTTTTTAAATAATTGTTCAGAATTTAGATTTCTTTGGAGTAGACCTTACAGAGTGCTTGACTTTTGCATTGTCAATAGATCGAGATCTTGGCCAAAAACTGATGCACTTTAAGGTCCACACTCAAGAGGTGCCAATTCATGTATGAAAAGTATTCTTCATGCTCCCTCCCAACCATTATTTCACTATTTGAGCCTGATGAATCTTGATATTGTCATCATGGAATATGGCCATGATGTGTCACCCTATGTAGTTGTTTAAAAAATAAAAAACTAAGTGGATCGCCAAAGAACGAAGCTTTCACTCTGAACGCGATTGATGACACTGACCGAGAATACATTTTCCCCATGCATCCATCTCGTAGGTTTCCCATTTGGCTTTAAAGGGGGATACTCCACTTTTTTGGGAAATAGGCTCGATTTACAACTCCCCCAGAGTTAAACAGTTGAGTTTTACTGTTTTTGAATCCATTCAGATGAAATTTTCTGATATTTAGAAGAATATCAGTAACCAGACCATTTCTGGTCTCCTTGACTTCCATAGTAGGAAAAAATATATAGTATGGAATTCAATGGGACCAGAAACGGTCTGGTTACTGATATTCTTCTAAATATCAGAAAATTGTCTGAATGGATTCGAAAATGGTAATACTCAACTGTTTAACTCTGGGGGAGTTGTAAAATGAGCCTATTTCCAAAAAAAAACAAAAACCCATCAGCTGCACAACATACAACAGTAAATTAAGATAAATAAAGTTTGGTACTACAGCAGTAGCTTGGGTAAGCTAAAATGTAATTGGATGGCTCGTTTCATTGCGGGGGCGATGAGGAAAAAAACTCACTATGTCGCGCTGCGATTGATCGCTCCCAATGTGAATAGCTCCATAGGGATCTATTGTTTGCGCCATTTAATCGCTCTCAGTCTGAAAAGGTGCTTTATGGTTATATAAGAACTATTGCCAAACATTTGACATGCTAGAAACATAATAATCACTGCAATAATGAGTCATTCATAGACTTTAAAGCATTTGCTTATTTAAATCCAAACAGCAACTTATATACTTTATATATATAATTATTTTTTTTTACAATTTTATATTCTTTAAATTTTGTATCTATCTGTATATGCTGATTGCATTCTTTAATCAAATTGCTGTGTGGTACTTTAAAATTTAAAACAACTTTAAAAACAACTGTGTAGTTCTTTAACTTAAATGCCAAAAACACCGCTTAACAATGGTAAAATCCCTGTAACTCTTGACCTCTTGCTGCTTATTGCTTCAAGAGGCCTGATATCTAGCAAAATAGGTCCAGTCTGAGTCTACTTATCACAGCTATACATACAAATTGAGGTTAAATGTGACCTCTCACACCCCCGAACTTTTGTGTGACACTGATGTGAACCATATTTACACCTATGCATTTGTGGAGGGGTGCAAAGACTTAACACCAGCCCATTGCCCCCAGTGCTCGCTCTCTCGCTCACACACACGCACACGCACTCTATCCGGGGCCAGCTGTCTCAGTGGTGGTCCTACAGAGCAGATGGACAGGGACGCTGCACTCTCTCTATCACTGAGGTCATCAGCATCCCCCAGAGAGACTGAAAAAGTTGCGTGTGCGAGAGAGATGGAGGGGCCCCGAAAGGAAAGCCCTCTTGACGGCGGCACACTCCGTAGCATTTACAATAAATTACCCGCATCTGCTTTCCCTATGAGACACGCCCAAACCCCACCGGGAGAGCGAGTGTGTGTTTCAGTGTATTTGCTATTGAGTGTGTGAGCGTGCACGTATAAATAATGAGATTTTTATGGATTATAGCAACAGGCGAGCTTAAAGGCGCCCAAATCGCATTCAAATTGTGAAGCTGAACGATAATTAGTACGTTTTATGTAGCTAGTGTGTATTTGATCTTCAGTGTGGGTGTGTGTGAGCAGAGCTGTGTAACGCAGCTGGGCATAGGAGTGTCATGTTGCCGAGTCAAACAGCCTCCTCAATTCCCCAGGTAAAACATTGGAGCACGAGCCAGAGGAAGCGTGCCGCTGACTATACGCACGTGCCACGCTATGCACCTGCCAATCAAAGCCCAGCTCGCCCCCACCCGGGCTGAGGACCTCGGCTGGGGGAGGGGGCAGCATCTACTGGTGTCATATCTGTATAAAACGGTTCACAGAAAGATAGGGCCCAATCAAATCAGTAATATTTTTTCACAAATTCAGTTTCTTCCATTTAAACTTTTTTTGTAAATAAATAATGAGTCAATACATCATCAAAATGTGTTTTTGTCAAACCATTATGCAAGTCTATTAAATTTATATTGTTGACCGGGCGGGATGGTGTACGGTGTAAGAATGGCATAGGTTAATTGGAACCTCGAGCAAGAAAGGTTGACATGGAGAACCCTAAATCTCGAACATCCAGGAAATCGCTGGTTGCTGGTAAATGAAAAAGCAAGTCACAGAGTTTGTAATAAATCGAGAATCAACACTGGCTTTTCAAAGATCGTGAGAACTTAGGGTATTGCTACAGTAAAGTCTTCAGCTTGTCAGCTTGAGATCCTTTCCATCTAAACTGGTAATATCTTATAAGTCTAGTAGTGCATGACCTGTTTTTTGAACAGTAGGTTAACCATATTCATCCGCACAGTCAAAGAGCTAAAGAACAACCAAAACAATGTTCTTCCGCAAAATGCATGCAGTTTTGTTTTTTAACTCTAGAGGGCCAAAAGTTATGTAGTTTACCAATAAAAAGCGTGTCCAATTAACTAAATTCATAAAACAAAATTGCGTTAAGTCACATTTTATAACATTAAGAAATAATGTAAAATAGTAGTGCGTAACCTAACTTAGTGTTTATGTAAACAATTTAGATTATAAATGCCAAGCCTAAGCGAATTTACGAAACACAACTGTACAGTAACACACTCTACCGTAGGAGAAAGCTATTCTGCAAGCTTTCTCCTTCAGCTCAAGGCAACGAGTTTGTTTAATCTTCATTTCATTAAAGGTGAAGGATGTAGTTTGTAGGAATTGATTTTGTGTGCATGTATGCATACTCTATTTTTGTGTGCTTATAATCCGGAAAATATGGTACATGTTGATGCTGAAACTGTGCCACTCATTCACACAGCATGCCGATTTCATAATTAAATGTCTTAATGACACACTAGTCCATCTTCACAATTTGTTTAGAGCTCTACTTTTGATGAATTCATCCATAATTTGCCAAATTCCATGATATTGCGCAATTCCAGAAATCATAGGGCCCTACAGAAAGGTCTTCCTGGGAAACTGAACACATTAGTGAGTTTCATCTAAATACTAGGGAACTCTTCCTTCATGCATCACTCAAGAGATAAAGTTCATGCTGGCCCAGAATGGATCATGGCACTGTAGAATTTTCTTTCAATGTCATTATTGTTATGTCACCAGTTTTATTCTTATTTCACGTTTTTGTAACAACTGTTTTAGTCATTCATTCTTGTTCATCTGCAGCTTTTAAAAGTTGATTCTTCAGACTGCATTAGTTTTCTCCTTCCCCCCTCTCACTTCTAAGGGCCAGATGGGAGGTGAGGGAGGGGAGAGAGAGGAGAGGAGAGGAGAGGAGGGTATAGCAGAGTGAAATAAACGTGTGTTGGCAGAAGGTGGATGGAGAGAGAGTGCTGATGGGGGTCTGGTAGACAAGGCCAGACAGGCAGTGGTGAAATGTGACCGGAGTGATACAAATACGCATGCATACACTCATGTCTACTTCTGTACCAGCACTAAGCAGCTACCAAGTGGCATGACTGTAAGAATAGAAAATTGTTTCAATTCTGTACTTTAACAATTAAGGCTGGTTCCCTATGCTGTAATGTAATGTTCACTTTAAAAAAAAATCTTTAAAAACTAATTTAAAAAACGCTGTTAAATGCAATCTTTAGCAAATCTCAAAATGATCATCTATTTTTTATGACTGCAGATTATTATATTGAGATGCTTCAATGCACTTTGATGAATGATCTATTTATTTATTTATTTTATTTAGATAAAAGAGTATAGAATTTTAATAATATCATATATATCAGTTATATGGAAACATTTTAGTAAATTAAATCTAATTTGTTCCAATCCAAATATATTCTACAAGTTTAAATGTAAAAACTTGAGATTAATAATAGTATTTTAACAATACGTAATCAAGGAGACAGAGTTAAATAAATCTCATTTCTAATGTTTTCTGCACTACCATTTAAAAGTTTGAGGTTGGTAAAATTTAAAAGTATTTATGCTCACGAAGGCTGCATTTATTTGATTAAAATACAGTAAAAACAGTAATATTGTGAAATATTATTACAATTTAAAATGTTTTATATTTAAATTATATATATATATAATTTAAATAGAAAACGCACACATATACATACATAATATGTCTTTACTATAACTTTTGAACAATTTAAACATCCCCGCTGAATAAAAATATTATCCGCTGTAAAATGAAAACGATACTAAAACATGTTATATGAGTTTAAATGTAAAATCTTGAGATTAGTAATAGTATTTTAACAATATGCAATTAAGAACACAGAGTTAAATGAATACATTTACAATGTTTCATACACTACCGTTTAAAAGTTTGTTTTAAAGTAAAATAGAAAGTTCGAAAGAACAGCATTTATTTTGTAACATTATAAATTTTTTACCTTAACGTTCAAACAATTTAATGCATCATCTCTGAATAAAACAAATTAGTTTTTCTTAAAACGACCAGAAACTTTTGTATAAAGAATAAAATAATTCTATAATACCCTCTTAGCAACATGTGACACTGTAATATAACCATGGATGCTAAAAACTGATTTAAATTGTGCACTAGTGCAATAGTAAATTTGATCTTAAGCGTTAGACGTGCACCATTCATAAGCCTAATGAGGAGAGAGTTTAGGTAACGGCGGACGGTCTAACGAAGGAAAAAGGAGGGGGCAGAAGGTTAATGAGGCCTGAGAAGAGAGAAGAGAGGAGGAGGAGAGAAGGAGGGGAAGGGACTGCTATTGTCTTGGGCTGTTGAGAAAAGAAAAAAGAATAAGCACATAGCAGTGAGGAAATCAATGGGCGAACAGAAGGACGGCATGCAGCCGAGACACGGGGGGCATCGCGCCATAATGTTGCCCGGGTCACTCAGGAGAGGGGGCCCATGGGGCGGGGATCTTGAGCAATAAGATCAGACCGTACTGTATTACATTCACATGGAGCTTTACTCAGAGCAATTTGGAATAAATGAGGAAATTAGCAAAAGTATGCCACCAAATCTGTATTGCAGCACGAAAGCAAACGCAGTTTGTAACTATGAATGGATTTCCGCAAGACGTGTTCTCTTTGTTGAGATCAAACCATTAACATCTGTAAGAAAACACAACATCTGGTCAAAAAAGTAGCTTCGTTTTGAAAGACGATAAATATGACATTGTTTTGCAACATATGGTTTATCTCCGATGATATTCATCTGACTCAAACAACTTGTAGGGGTGAAATACCAGACAGCTGGATTTTACGGTAAGGGACAGACACTGTTTACAAGAACAGAGAAGTGTCCTAAATACCGAGAGTGAGTTTGCGCACGTCACCAACAAAGTATGATACTGAGAAGCAGACCTATAGGGCAAGCAGACTGAAGTTTACCTTAACATGGTGGCCCTCCATGTAGCGTGTGGCATCCCGAAAGAGCCGGTACATCACGAATCCTTGAGGATCTATGCTGTCGATCAAGGGGTACGCCGTCTGCCCACACACAAACATACGTTGTTGCCTTCAGCAATCATTTTTACCGGTATGTTTTACAATGAGAGATTGTATTTAAGTGAAGTTAAATATCATGCGGGGGAAATCAAGAAAATCTATTTACCCATAAGCAGTGCATATTGCTAGTAATTCTAAAAATCTGTGAATCATCAAGATAGTGAATGTTTTTTTAACACTGGCTGAAAAGCTGAATTGACTTATGCAGACATTTGAATAAGACAAAACACCACGAGCAAAAGGCTGTTCAATCAAAACAAGGCTAATTTGCATGACTTTACAAGTGTGCCACACCAACAAAACAACAGGCACACACAAACTTAGCATAAAGGACAAACACTAATGGCATCATTTAGGAAACGTTATATTTGAGCACAAGATGATATGTTTGTAGAATCAACAACAGCGTAGGTGTGCCACTGTATACAAAATAGCATCTATTGTAAGTGGGTTCTATGCCAAGCATGGTTCAAGAAACTTTTCCTTTCAACTGCAATTGAAGCGGTGCATTTAAAAACAAATAACAAGCCAATCGCAATGGCATTATTGTGGTAAATAGTCCACACCTCCTCTGAGACTCACCATGCCCGTCTCTGATGTGAAGATGACTATCTCGTAGAGTGGGGCCAGTTGCTGGAACAGATAGTCTATGCCAGGCCTCTTCTTAAATCGCCAGCCTGTGGCCAACTAGAGGCGGCAAAGGACATCCAGAAAACATTAAAACTCAAAAAAAAAGACTACATATTTTACATATTTATAAGGCCTAACAATAGGGTTCAGAATAATGTAACACAACAGAATGACATTTTTTAATAGTTCATAACAATTATTTTTAACTAGACCATTTGCATTCAAATATACACAAGGTTGCATTAAACTGACAAAAAGTGATCATGTTACAATAACACTTCCATTTAAAATAAATCAAAGAATAAAAAAATGAATCAATTTCCAAAAAAATATCAGGATCATGATTCATGTGACACTGAAGACTGGAGAATTGATGCTGAACATTCAAATTCACCTAACAGGAATAAATGTAATTTTATAGCATATTAAAAGAGAAAACACTCATTTTAATTGGTAATATTTCACAATATTACGCTTTTATTGCATTTTTTGATCAAATAAATGCAGCCTCGAATAGCTTCTTTGAAAATAATAATAGTAATTTTAACAACCCCAACCTTTTGAAAGATAGTGAATATATTTTCCTTTCAAAATACAGTGCATTTACTTGAATGCAGTCAGTTCCTTGGTAAAGTGAAGAAAAAATAAAAAAGGAAATATGAAACAGATTTTTGCCTCTAGTGTGCTAAAGCAGCAAATTGTTGGCCTTCATTTACGACATGTTCTCCCTATAAGCGAGTATTGCAATTTAAACTCAAATATCTTTAGACGGCCCATCTGGAATACATTTATAAATGAACATGCAGATAGAAAGTCTTTCTCAATAATTTACTGGAAGCCGAACTATACCGATCATTAGTCAGTAGAGAGAGGGCAAAGCAGAAAGCAACATTTTACGCCATTTAACTGCGTTAAATATATTCCTTAAGTCACTGAAGATGCCAACTCAACTAATTCTTCTTTACATAGATAGGATTTTTACTTTTGTATCAGTTAGAATAACAGATACTTTAATTGTGCTTTTATCTGGCACCAAATCCCTTTATCAGAGTATACATGTGAAACACAGCCAAAAATAAGAGTACAGTCACAGACAAAGCTTCACTTTTGAGGTTCAACAAAAATCACTGTGCCGCGGTAACAGTCTGCTGAGGTGTGTCAGATTACAGGTAGGCTATGCTCCACCTGTCACCCGTGTGTGGCCCATCCCTTACAGCTGGCCAGGTAGAGAGAACAGAGGGAAGGAGCTTGACAGGTGGTTCGCCCACAACAGCATTCCAGATGGCCTCATGTGATTAACAGGAATTGATAAGGAAAGTTTGTAATAAACTGATAAGTGACAAAGGCTTGTTTAATAGTAAATCCAATAGAGACTTTATTGCAGAGGGGAACTGAGTTCACAAAATACTATACAGCACATAGAGAGAGAGTATGTAGAAAATATACTTGAGTGGTTGCAGCTGTGTTTAGAAAGGAACAGGCCTGCAATTAGGGGCAAAACATTTTTTGGGGGGATTTTACCAGAAATTTAGAGACTAATGATATGCACTTGCATCAGGCAGACTGAAACAATCTAGATTTAAGAATCATTTCATGTTAAATTGAGAGCTGAGAATGCAAAGTCTACGTCCAACAGCTCAAAGTGGCTCATTTAGATGGACACTAAACACAAAATAAAACTAAAACGTATTTTAAGCAGCATTTCGATTATTTTATAATTATTATACATGCAGTATGGAAGCCCATTTCTAAAACAGAGAACAAAATAAAGGTATGTATGTGAAAGTGTGAAAACACTTCGATTTTTCGAATTAATTTATTTATTTTCTAAGTTAGGTTGATGGCATGTATATTCCGGCCGTGGCTGAAAAACTATCCCGATTGTCTTGCGAGTCGCCAATACAATACTGCGCCCGCAACATGGAAACCATGATATATTTTGTTTCATTCTTTGATAAGTAGAATGTTTGGAGCTCAGGATCAAAGGTAACAAGTGTACATTGGTCTTTACTTGATCCTCAAATGTAGATGTTAACTTGGTTACATTAACTGAGCCGAGACACCTACCGACCACTCTGGATGGAGGAGGACATCGGTGAGCTCCAACACTAGAGTGTATGGAGGCTGGTAATAGGGTTCTCGCAGTGGGTCTGGAAGAAGCTTTGGGCTTGTGGGCTCAATGATCATCTACAGAAAATCAGAAAGAGAACATTGGTACCTTATATTCTTTCTTTTGAGAATATAAATGAGGATTATTGTCTGCATCACCTAACCTGTCGGTAATCTTTGAAATATTTGAAGGTTCTTCTGAGCTGCTGGATGACTGGAACATCTAGAGGACAGAAAAAAAAATGGTTTAGCCAGATCGATAAAATATTCATGATTAATAGTACAAATAGTTTCTTTAAGCTCTTTGCATGTCTTCAAATGACTATAAAATACAAATATTAAACGTTAAGTCATTTTAAATGGTTTAGGGCTTACTGATAACAACTACGTCAGCACATCAAATACTAATGGTCACTTCAAGACACTATACAACATCCCTCCATCATTTAAACTAAAGTGATTAGCCCCATTTTCATGGCTTTAGCTCCCTCCAATTGCCACATGCCATATGCCACCTCAAGCGGCAAAATGGACAGATAAAGTGGCGGCAGGTTCCATGCGCCTCCTGCCTGGCTCGCTGTGCGTCTGTTAAGGTAACCAGCCCGCCAAGGGGCCCGTCAACAATATCAGGGCACGAGGAAGGAGGTTGATTGGGGGAGGGACGATACAAACTGCTTAAACACCCTCTCCTCCAGCCCTATCCCTCCTTTTATCCTGTTGGATTAGTTTGGAGGGGGAGTGTTTGCGCTCTTTGAGGGAGCATGTGCCTGTTCGCAGCCTCCAATGGAATAAGCTTTCCCTTGAGGCTAATGAGCGAGACGCCTCCTTATCATACTTATGTTGAAGAGAGGCAGTGGTGATGTTAGTAGGTTCCATTTACTTGATATCAGCATCACAGATTTAGTTCTGAAAAGTAATGATTCAATGAAGAAACGTAGCCGTGTTAGACAAAACACCTGTTGCTCAAGGAATAGTAGCTCTGTAGGTCTGTGGTCCATGCTCTATAGCTCAAGTCTTCTGAAGACATACGATAGACTTGTTTAATGAAAAAGCCACAAGCACGTCGTTATGCAGATCTCAAATCAAACATGGCACTTAAGTTGTATGGATCAGTTTATTTGAGAGTGAATAATGACTTAAAATTCGTTGCGCTTATAACAATCAACCATATATCTTTCGGATACTTAAATATTATTATTATTTATGTGGCTGTTTTTAATGGTGCTTTTCTAACTTTGTGGCAGTGTACACCAAGTAAAACCAAAATTGGGATCTTTTACCACAGAAAACTAGAATAAGATGAAGGCGAGTTAATGACAGAAGGTGCTGAATTAAAGTACACATTTCTTTCCGCCTCCCAAAAAAACTAAAATTCGGACCCCAAAACTTTGAATGGGGTTGTCCGTATTCCTTGTAGTGTTTTCTAAAGGAGTGTTTAGAGAAAGTTTATCCTCTTATCCGTCTGTTTAACTGCACACATCTGTCCCGGCATAAGTCCATACTTCTCCACAAGTCCAAGATCAATACAAAGTGTGAACAGTTGCAAGAACCGTTACCAAGACTGATCCAAGACGACACCGGGGAAGCGGGGAACAACTGGGTGTGCTTTGAAGAGTCTCTTGTGCTAACCTTGTTTGTCAGTGTAAATGGCGAGGAGTCCCATTGTTGCTTCATAGAGGGCCTGTGTCTCTCTGGAGGGATGTCCACTGAATCTCAGGCGAGGAGGGAGGGAGAGAAAGATCGATGGCTAGGACTCTGGGCACAACAAAGGCCTCCTTTAATCCTGCACTGGGTTAGCATATGCTTCGCTAGTTTGCCAAAGGCCATTACTCAATTGCCTTTCTTCCATCCCTTTCTTTGGGAGCCTCTCGCTTTTTTCTTCCTTGTCAATCGCACCTTTCTGCAGCTGTGAAAAGTGGTCTTTGGGTGCAGCCCTTCTCTCATCGCGGTCATATGGGAGCCTAACTGTTCTGTGGATAGAGCACCAGGCCTGTGCTAAATTTTCCAGGATGATTTACAGCTTGCTGTTTGTTTGATTTGAGAACTAGGGTTCTCTAAACACAATGTTAATGTAAACAAGAGAAAGAGATTTCTGAAGGAAACGTTATAATCTATTGGTGTGGATGCTATATAGTTACAGACTTTTTAAAACGTTTTGCTTCAAAGTTTCTGAGATACAGACTAAAAGGGGAGAACAGAATAAAGCAGTTGAAACTGAGCATGTTACACAAACCATCCTTTTTTATTTCCAGTTTATGGTTGGAGATACAATCTTTGTGTGTATAAGCTCAAGCCAAACCCTTCCCCCTGACACATTTGAATTCTCACTGTACCACCTCAAACAAGACTACACTTGTCATCTCAGATACCAGACCCAAGTGATGGGTGAATCTGTCGTTAAATTCCATTTCAACCATGTAACACAAGTATGAAACCATGTGGTTTTAAACAAACAGAGAAGACAACTTATTTTTAGTCTCTATGATCTCATAACAAAACTAATTCGACTAATGCGACTTCATTAATCATTGCACTGGCCAGTTGCCATCCTGTACAAATTGAGCGATGCAGCTTTTTATGAGGCGGCGGCCTGGCACAAGATGTGCATGTGTGTGTCTTCCTTTGAATGCCTTCACTTGGCACGGCAGAAAAGGTTTTCTTTTGCAGTCGCGCCTCTTTGCCTTGTCCCTTCTCCCTGAGGATGCCGCTCATCAAGGGTCCACTCTTCATCCCCACGCTGGCCTTCTGCTATTTTAGGCAGGGCGATGATGGGCCCAGGAGGCAGAAAACCTGCGTCTCCACTCCCATAAGGGAGTAGGCGTTTCACCTCGGTCCCTAAAGTAATCATGGCCCTTCGTTATGGCATTAAAAGCTATAAGAGCATTAGTGTTGGACAGCAGCGCTCCGGGCTCGGAGGTAATAAATCAAGGGGGGGGGACACTTCAGGGAATGAGTGGAATTAATTACGTAATTATTATAAAGACGAACGATTGCATAGAGCAAGCGAAAGCAGCCTGTTATCTCAATTGACATCAGATGTGAATGAAAAGCGCAGGTGGTCTGCGTTTATCTGGTATGTGGCGTCTCTACCTTTACTCTATTAATGATAATGCCAGCCCCGAAGACCGCATATGTGTAAAGAAACGCTACTATAAAGACATCAGTCAAAACTATATATATATATTTTTTTTTTAAGTGTTTTGACTGACGTCTTTATAAAAGACATTTATAATATTATGAAAGATTTGTATAATATAATGTTATGGAAGATTTGAACTTTCTATTCATCAAAGAATCTTTGAAAAAACGTGTCCTGTTTTCACACAAAAAAATTAAGCTGTACAACTATTTTTAGTATTGTTAAGAAATGTTTCTTGAGCACAAAATCAGCAAATTAGAATGATTTTTGAATGTTACACTGAAGACTGGATTAACGGCTACATTGAAAATAGTTTTTAAAATTGTAATTTAATTTCGAAATTTTACAGTTTTTACGGTATTCTTGATCAAACAAATACAGCCTTGATACGCATAAGACAAATTATCAAAAACATAAATTTTTGACATTCAAAAACGTTTTTTGACATTTTTTTTAATTTTTGACATTCAAAAACATTATACATCTTAAAGGTCCCCTGACATGAAATTTTCCCATTCCAAGGTTTTTTAACATTAATATGAGTAGTTCCCCTAGGCTGTATATGGTCCTCCAGTGGCAAGAGAGAAAAAAAAAAATCAATGTGCGTTTCATGGATGAAAGAAAGTCATACAGGTTTGAAATGACAAAAAGGTTACAAAATGGTGACTGATTTTCTATTTTTCGATAAACTAAACCCTTAAAACTGGCAAAAAAGAAGCACAAGCCTCATAATTCAACAACCCGCAATTAAGAGTCAATGCAGCATGAATGAAAGCAATGAATTAATTGCCAATGTGAATGGCACATGCGCCACAGGCCACTGGTTAAGGGCCAATCAGAGTATGTGAAAGATTGATGCTTGCTGGGGTCACGTGCAGACGTTCGGTCGCCTGAAACAATTGGCTGTGAAGTGGGTTAAAAAACCCGCTGGCACTGGGTAAAGAGTGCTGCATGGCACCAGAAATCCATCATGAGCCTTGCTAACCTGACAGGTGAACAAACACACAACAAGCAGGCCAGAAGGGTCCTCATCTGCTAAAAAGGCCCGCACAAGGCAACAAAACAAAAATACTCGGCATTCAAAAGGACGGGGAATAACAGCATTTCAAGCTTGTAGAACAAAGGTCTACAAATAATGGAGTTCTCTACTTTTCTGTCATGTTAACTTCCTCCTGAGCTTTGAGCTATGCCTTTCACAGCCTTTAAACAAAGTGAAACTAAATTCCTAGTCTTATCAGTTCGGTCAACATCTGCAAGACATTAGATTACTGCGTGTAAGAATAAAATGCCCACCACAACAGGCCCAAGGTCAGGATAATATATAGATCATTAACGGTTATTTAAAAAAAAAACTAAAAACCTAGTTGGAACGTGTCCAAATCGTGTTTAGATAAGGGGAGGACTTACCGTTATCGAACTCATCTGGAATCTGAAAAAGAAAAATAGAGAGTTAAGATACAAGTCGACATGTTTTTCGTGCAAACTGGTTTTTTAAGTTGAGTTTGTACCATGACGTGGGTATAAGGAGAGTTCAGCAAGTGCCTTTATACATATAAGACAGAGACAATGGCATGAAATAAAAATAGTTTTTTCAGACACCACGTAAAAATAGTGTAATTCTTTATTATGTTTCCTGAATTACAAAGAACCATAAGTAAATGTGAGCTTGAGCATTTAAAGTGGCAGACAACAAACACACAGTGCGTGCTTAGAATAAATTGCTTTTTTGGCAGAGAAATGTCAGACATTATTGTAAAAAAAAATAAATTATTGGTCTTTTAATAACAATACACCAGTTCACCAATAAGCAGCAAACCAATGAATATTCAGCTGCATCTGTCAGCATGTTCTGGCCCACTTGGGATCCAGGATCACCACATGCTGCCTTTTGGGACCCCTCACAGCACAACAAGGGGCAGAGGGCCTGTTTAAAACCTCTATCATTCACATTCTACAGCAATAATTTATTGTACTGGAAACGTTTTGGCGCCCCCCACTGGACAAAACATCACACAGACAGTGTGTAGAGGAAAAGGGCTAAGTGGTATTTTGGGCTGAAGGGGAAAAAATGAATACTCAAGCTCCAATTTTCAGCTTTATCACAGACAAAAGTCACCCTATTATAATGGTAGGAGTTAAAGAAAAAGTTAAGAAAAGCATCGACACCCCGTTGACGTTGAGAATGAAGAATATATTCTGCCTCCTGCTGGTGAACCATATTTTTGCACTTTGTCTGATTTGAGGAAAACAAGGAACACTGCTTGATTCAGCTGATTTGTTAAAGGGAAGCATCACCCAAAAATTTGAATTCTGTCATCATTTGCTCACCATGTCATTTCAAACATGTATGACTTCTTTCTGTAAAACAATTTTTTTTAAGAAACGTTTAAGTATTATTTTGTCCACATGATGGACAAAATTATACAGACAGAACTTTTGGCTCTCAACATGCTTCAAAATATCCTCTTTTGAGTTGCATAGAAGGGGATTTTTTTACCCTTTTGTCCAAATTATATAAAAAAAAAAATAAAGAAGCCTAATAATACAATTAGAGAGATTGCTGTTTTTATTATTATAGGCATATGAATATTTATAAAGGTCTACATATAGAGTTATGGAACTAACACACAGGACTCTGGGCAGCATATGCAAGAAGCACAAAAACAAACTTCAAAAGTCATTATAAGAACCGATTTTGTTCTATGAGAAGAGGATTCAGTCTTTGTTCTCGCGCTGTCACTTCACTTAAGTGCCCTTCAATTAAGACCGTGGGTTGTGAAAAATGGCACCCAAAAGCCTGGCACACTCCACACACATCTCCAAAAAGGCATGTGAAGTGTGCCCTGTTAGGACACCACCAGTCCAAAAGGGTCAATGTACCAAAGAAGTGTCGGCAACTAACATTACCACGTCGTGCTAAGTCTGTCCTTCAAGTCACTTGTTTCTGTAGGACGTCATTTAAAGTTTTAATTCGCATGACAAAATGCTGTATAAACAGTCTGTTTGAAGGCTATGCTTTGGTGAAGGACGGTTCCTTCTTTCAAAATAGTCCTTGAGCTAAACTGTAACGTAAAATTTGTTCCTGCTTGCAGGAAATGATAACAGCCAGGCACTTTTCTTGTAAACACATAAATCAAGTAAAATGTGTGCTATTGTCGAATGAGAAACAGTGGGTGATGACAAAACGCACTTACAGCGTGCTTTCCCAAACACTTTCTTGTTACAGGTTAAACTGGTTGAATGTTCTTTTGAGACCTTTCGACAACTAAATGACTGAGGTGCGAAAACACTCTGGCAGAGTGACAAGACCTTCTGTCGAGAAGGCTAATGAGTGAAGTCTCGCTATGTGTCTTGTACATGAAACGTGTGACTCCTCTTTGAAAGGCCAGGCACACTCCATTCGCAAGTCTCATGACATCTCAACTGCCTGCGAAGTGTGCCCATTCGTGATTCACAGGCTACAGGAACGCAAGCTTTGAGGTAGTAATCTTCCCGAGGAAACACCTCAAGCCTTTTTACTAGAATGAGTTCTATACCACAAATTTTGTTTTTGGTAATAGCAGATTACGGAGTGATTGCGTTTGTAATTTAAACATTAAATATATATATATATATATATACACACACACCAGTATATGAATCTATGAATCACATTAATTGGCTTACTTCAATTAGCAAATAGTGATTTTCATGTTTAATTATGACTGTTAACATGTATTGTACAATCTTCTATTACTTTTCACTGTTCATTCTACAATTTTTTTTTTTTTTTTGCAATCGGTGCATCTCTAACCAGGACCGGCGGAATTTCAAACAACAAATTTTGGTCAAAATGGATTTAGACCAAAACGGCGAAATTATTTAATATAACATTATATAATATTTGATACAACATTATTTTAGCGTTGCTCCGATGACGCATTTTGACTGTCAGTCTATTTTTCGCAAACTTTGGATCGTAGCTCTGTGGACGCTAAGGCTGACATCCATTTCTCATTTTTAATTAACACTGAAATGGATTCAAACATTTTAGTCTAAGTTGTTTTCTGTCAATAAACCACATTGCTAGTAAAAGTGTTTGCTTGAGCCTAAGGCACAGTAGACAAAACAAAAAAGATATTTAAAAGCAAATTCAAAGCAATTTGAAAATTATATTGTACCAAACAAATAATTGTCTGCCCTAATTTTAAAGGTAAATGGTTTTTAAATGTCCACCTGGTAAAAAAAAAAAAAAAAAAAAAAAAAAAAAAAAACACGTCCATGGGAAGAGAGCGATGTTCCCAGTCCCACACTGTCCCACAATTGGCATCCAATTAGAGTGGACTGAGATGACAATTTTAACAAGCAAAGATCTGGCACACTTCACATTTGTCTCCTATGTGGTTGCAAACATATGTTAAAGTGTGCCATTGGAAAAAAGTGAAGGAAGCAGACCAGGAGAGGTGACACCATCTAACAAGATTTTCCCATGCTCACACCTTAGCCCAGCACATGCCACAGTTTAAAGAGAGCTTGAAGAGTGTGTGTTTATTGGGCAAGCAGCAATGAGTTAACACCCATGATTTCACCTCGAGTGCGGTGAGAAGTGTGTCTGAGCAGCGGACCCTAAACCATAGAGGTCTGATAATGAACACCTAAATATGTGGTGTCTAAATCCCACAGTTCGCAATCCTTCTGAAATCAACATTTTCCAAGATCAAGACCAATAAGGGGCTTCAAATGTAGTTTTAATAATTACAATTTAATACCATTTGATCCCTCAACCAATCTACTTCATATTGCAGTAACCAAACTAGTTATGAAAACATACTACTAATTAAGACTGTAAAAACAGGTTAATATTTTGGTCTTTTTTTTATGAACAAAAATTAAGTGTTTAATTTTGACTTCCTCTTTGCCAACTTGCTCTTTAATGCATCAGGTATCATGAACTAACAATGAACACTAAAGTATTAACCTATATTAAATTGTAATGTTAAACTGCATATGCCAATTCATTTAAAAATCTAATATCAACACTGAATTTAAAAAAAAAATCAAAATGATGTTGCTCATAATTAATCTATGCAAAACTATTTTATAGTCCATTTGTGTAAATCACAATTTGCTATCAGAAAGAATAATCAAACTAAGGCATATAATTATATATAAAGCTCAGCATTTTTTTAATTAATTTTATTAAACCAAGATAGGCTATTTTAAATATATTAAAGTAACAGTTAAGACTTAAGAGAAAGTCAACAATGCAATGTTATTTTTACATTTGATTATTCCGTTTCCGTAGTATTTCAAACTACATGTTAAATAGAACTACTGTGCCTAATGACAATAACATTGATAAAAAACAATAATAATAATAAAAAAAATAGCTTGAAGTTAATTTCTTTGTTCTATTACACTTCTCCTATGGTTTGTAATTTGCTTCCTTGTTCTTATTTTAGTCACAAAAATTAAATTAAACAAAAATAACTATATTGTGATATATATCGTTATCCTGGAAAAAAAAAAAACGTTTTGTATTGTGAAATAAGATTTTGGTCACGTTGCCCAACCCATAGTATTTTTGATCAAATAAATGTAGCCTTAGTGAGCACATGAGATTGTAAACTGTGGTATATTTAAATGTACAATTGTTTCTGTTATAAACGTATGTAAATAGTTCTTCTTCTGATTTACAATAAGGGCAAGACAGAAGCGTGGGAGACCGATCACAAAGCCAGTCCCTGAGACGGAATTTTTTTTTTACAGTACGGGAACAGGACAAAGGTCTCGTGCTCGCAATAAGATCACAAGAGCTGAGAACAGTAAAACCCAACCAATCTAACAAATGAGGTGTGTGATCAGGCACCAATGGCCTTCTGAACTCATGTGAGGTCACACTAACCTGTGAAGTGTGCCCTTACAAGTGGGCTCTAATTAACCAGGTAACAAAACAGGATGTCTAACAATAGTGGAGGTGTGCTCTTTAAAGTTAATCCACAGCTCATGCCCCTGGCACATGCCTCCAGACTAGGTGCATTTGCCATCTACTTGTGAAGTGTGCCCCTTTGAGGGTGGGAAACATTAAAGTAACCTTGCTAAATTGATCTTTAAGAAGCCAGACAGGCATTAATGATTAATGATCATTTACGAGCTCTAAGGCCTTTAACACTTTAAAAAGATAGTTTACCCAAAATCTCTAATCTATTTGTGTTTTACAGAACAAATAAAATCATACAAGTTTGAATCAACATTGACAGTAAGTACATGATGACAGAATTTTCATTTTTGGGTAAACGATCCTTTTAAGACATTACAATCACATTACAGTCATATTAGTAGTTCACTATGACAGTGGATATATGGCACTGAATTTATAGAAAGAATCTCTTCTGAGCATTACCTAACGGAGCAACAAAAATACAAAATATTGCTCCAATTATAGTAGCACTTCCGTACAGGGGAGAGAAAGAGGTACAAAACGCAACACCAACAAGCAAAACACATTTATTAGTCTTCTGCGAGACCGGCTTTGTAAAGTGAGTTGTTGGAAGTGGGCCACCTCGAGAAGTGCTAGAAGTCTACTCCCAGAATAAAGGAAATTCACAGCACTATGAGAAGTGTGCCCTACAGAGGGAAAATCTTCCCACAGACACCCGAATGAACTGCCAGTAAGCCAGAAGCCATTGTAGTTTCAATAGAAATAGACAGGTGAGAAAGTGTGCCAAGGGAAATAGCACATCATTAGAGCTTGTTAATATTAACTTATTAGAAGAAAATAAAAAATGGAGGAAACGATGGGACACCATAAGATACTTTTAGACTGCTAACTTAATATATTCAACAAATCTGATATTAACTTTTTTCTTTCTTTGAAAGGTGGCGTTCTTTGAAATTCATAGCTCATTAGAACGTGCTCATTTTTGCACACAGAAAGTATTCTCGCCGTTCTTTAACATTAAGTTTGAACCCCTGTAATCACATGGCCTGTTTCAACAATGTCTTTAATACCTTATTGGGGCTTGATATTGGTAAAAACCACTTTGGTGTGTTCAGAAGATGAACGAAGGCCTTACAGGTTTAGAATGACATGAGGGTGAGTAATCAATGATAGTAATTTCATTTTTGGGTGAACTAACCCTATAAGAATAACAAAGG
>JAOTRC010000003.1:9423442-9438315 GCA_027497675.1 Cyprinella lutrensis
TCATTGTTGGTTACCATGGTTTCTAATTAGTGCCCCCCCCCCCCCCCGAAAATTGGAACAAAAAAACAGAAATACAGTTTCAGTAATTAATATTCGGATAACTGATCTCATTATGGTATTCAGGGTGTTGTGTTTTCAGGAGATGAATTAAATCAGTTCTAGCAGGATCAGCCACCTCTCAGTATTTCAAATTGTCTTTTCAAATTGTTGTTCATTTTTGAACATTGATGGAGCGTATCCATGTTTTGTGCATAAAATAGACACTGATAAAGTCAAAACACATAATAGGAGAAGCACAGATTAAAAGTCACTAATTTGGTCTATGATTTCAGTCCTTTAAAACTATTCTGGCCTGGAAAAAAAATTAAATTCCGAAATTTTGGTGCATCTCTAGGTATTAAGGAATAACTTTGTGTTGCGTTAAAAGTGTGTGTTGCGTTATGGCAAGGGGAATCTAATGTAAAAACAAGGGAATTTTTAAAAAGTCCAGTAGAGATTTTGAATATTTAGTCATCTTGAACAGGTAAGGTAATTAGATACAGTGAGGTGGCCCGGCGTTGGCCGCTATTACAAACTCTTCCCACACACTCTCTCCACAGGCAACCACTTATGAGCAGCACATAAAATGGCTGCACTTTCCTTGTTAATGGACCAGTCCATCACAGCTCTGCATTAATGGGGTGCCAACATCAATTCACTGAAAAATACCAGGAATTATAAAACGTTCAGATCAGATTGTGGAGGAAGTTCCATAGACTGGTGGCTTGTCTTGATAGCTGTAACAGCCCGCTTCCTTGGAAAAAACCAAAGGGTCTTGTGCTTTTTATTTGGCCAGCATCCCGCATCTAATTCCTTCAGTATTGACACAGAAGCCCCTAATAGCTGCTATGAGGCTAGTGTGTCTAATGGTTTCAGCACCAGGATGTTTGCATGCCAGGATTTGAAATGTGAGTCGTCTTCACTTACGCACGTGCCTGTGTTTCCACAACCACGTGGTTGCTGGAGGACATGGACATGTGTGCAAACAAATCAGTGTCGGTGATGGATGTTTGCTGTTATGCGCCGTTTCTGAGTAAAATCTTGTTTTTCTTTCTTTCAGGAAACCCCGAGTTCTGTATTTCTAGTTATGGAGGTGAGTGTAAAGCATGTAAAGCATACTCTCCCCTCTATCTCTCCTGTTTCTCTTGTTTTAGTCATGAGGCCACAGCGTGCCTAATGTTTCATGGCTATTCTTTCTAGTATTGCCCAACACTGCAGTCTCTGAAGGAGAAACAAACACATCAAGAGGCCAAACTAAAAATATATCTGTTCAGGGAAAGCTTCTCTCGAAAACAATTTAAAGAGCTTTAATATGAACTTCAGCATGTATCAGTCCAACCCTTCTCATGTTTGTACTGTATAGTAGCTTCTGATATTGCAACCTGGTGACTTTCTGAGTATATTTTTTGGGGATCTGTCAACATTGGTGTGCAGCTAGAGTTTGGCTCAAACTAGAGGTCTTCACAGGTTGTTTTTTTTTGATGAACCAAAACTAAAAAGCCTTAAACAATTTCTCTTTTTTATTAATCCTGTAAAAAAAGCCAGACGTAATATTTGTTTGCTTTTAAAGCCTTCAATAAAGGTCCTAATGTTCAGTCAGAGTATTATAGATGTTACTGTAGTGTATTATCTCTGCACTCAACACCCAGTATGCTCAGGGCTATTTCTTTCATGCCATCAATGATGTGGAAATTTACTGGCCACCACCAATACATGCTGACAATCCCATAATGCTGCATCACTTCATCAGATTCATTGATGTGTGTGTCACTAAACCTCCTGTAGCCCATTAAATATCCTGTCCTCAAGCCTCGAAATAGTTTTTTATTGTGTAATATTGGTTTCAAAGTTGACTTTTATTTTCTCTGTTTGTTTCCTCTTCAAGTACTGCAATGGAGGAGACCTGGCAGACTATTTGCAAGGTAAGCAGATTGTGAGGTAAACGCATCATTTGGTCAGCTCAAATAAAAAGAGCATTGTTTTTAAAGCACATTTTAGGAAAGTCCACCTAGAAATGGGTTTCTAAAGTTTCTTTGCACATTAAACAAGGATGTATGTGTGTCTCAGTGTCTTCAAAAGTGTCTTCAGGGCTCAATCTCAAAGCACAGTTACCACCAACACTCTCAGAGACAGAGAATCACTGCTCCCTCCGTTATCATGTACATTTACAGGTCACCGAGGTTTGTCCACATACCCGTTGTGAATAAACAGAAGTCTGTGTACTTCAGTTTGGTGTTTCCGAGGAATCTTTGTTCTGATTGGTTCATAAACCAAGTTGTCACTGAGTGTGTGACGCAGAGGGCATAATAGAGATTACTCTGGTGCCATTTACCTTGTGTGAGTGATGTTGGCTGGACTGTTACCTCTTGTTATGTTCAGGCAGATTGTTATCTTTGTGTAACCATGCTCTTGTCCTCTTACCCTTCTCCCTTGTTTAGTTATGCAACCGTTTCTTAGTTATACAACCTCACAGCTATGCCAGATACTGTTTTGGGATCAGTACGAGGTTCATTGTGATCATAATTGCTTTGTTTACAGAGCAGATTGAGTGAACGGAATCCTCTTAACAGCTCAGTGGATTACACCAGTTTTGTTCTAACAGGGGACCTGGAGCGCCATCACTCCATGTAAAATCCCTGAGCAGCTTCTGATTTTAACATTCTCACCAATCAGGGGCCTAGAGAACATGACTCTGATGGTCTTGGATTAGCTCAGTGCAGTGTACATCCTTATTTAAAGGGACAGTTCATCCTAAAATGAATTCTCACTTCATCACTGACCCTAAAAGTGCTCAACAAAAATTAGGGTGGCCAGTGACAGAGAGTTTGTCTAGATGACGGTACTGTCACTTCTGGACTTCTTTCTTTTTGTTTTTGTTTTTTGCAATTGTTATGCTAACTTAAACATTTGGAATTCTGCTTGTCGACTTTTTTTTTTTTTTAACAAATTACTCATTTAAATGAGAGCAACTAATAACATGAATTACTAGCCCAGCCAGTTGTGATGAAAAATCATGGAAATGGATAAAACCATAAAAGGTCATGGACATTTCAATAGTCAATGTATGTTTTTCTAGTTATGCTCAGTTCTATGGTGTTTCTTTTTATATAAATTACTCACAACATTTTGTATGTTTTATTGCTTAAAACAGACACAATGGTCACATTAGCAAAATTGTGTCGGTAAACTAAACTCCAGGCCCAGTTTCACAGACAGGGTTTAGATTAAGCCAGGATTAGGCTTTAGTTCATTTAGGGCATTTAAGTAGCTTTTATAAATGTACCTTAGAAGAAAAAAACATTACTGGTTTGCATCTTGAGACATAACAACGGCACTGGCATATTTTAAGATATGTTAGTGCAAGTTGATTTCAGTTAAAGGGATACTCCACTTTTTTGGAAATAGGCTCATTTTACAACTCCCCCAGAGTTAAACAGTTGAGTTTCGCCACTTTCAAATGCATTTAGCCAATTTTCTGATATTTTGAAGAATATCGATAACCAGACAGTTTCTGGTCTCATTGAATTCCATAGGGGAAAAAAATATACTATGTAAGTCAATGAGACCAGAAACGGTCTGGTTACTAATATTCTTCTAAATATCAGATAATCGGCTGAATGGTTTCGAAAATGGTAAAACTCAACTGTTTAACTCTGGGGGAGTGGTAAAATGAGCCTATTTCCAAAAAAAGTGGAGTATCCCTTTAAAACAGCTCAAACAAAAATATGCATCTGGAATTTTACAATCTTGTGGACTCCTATTGAAATGACTTTTTTTTGCTTAAAATTTGTTGAACAATGGTAAAGATCACCACACCTTAAAGATTTTGCTCTTCAAAATGATCAAACCTGAGGTTTCTTGAAACACAAAGCCAATTTTCAATTTCAGCAAATGAAACATTGTGTGATGTGTGTAAGCGGCTATATCAGCTGCAAGGCTATCTGGTTAAAAGGGTTTTTTATAGAATGTCTTGATGGATTTTATTGCCATGTTTCTCAGCGGTACAATGTCTTTGCTCTTCCAGCCAAGGGCACTCTGCGAGAGGACACTCTGAGAGTCTTTCTACAGCAGATTGCGGCAGCTATGCGCATCCTCAACAGCAAGGGGATCATTCACAGAGACCTCAAACCTCAGAACATCCTACTCTCCTACACGGGACGCAAGAAGTCCAGCATCAGCGGCATACGCATCAAGATTGGTAACTACCAGAGTTTCCGCTTGAAGGAAATAGTGCCACTTTACAGACATTTTGATGATATGCTGGTCAAATATGGCTTCTTAATTAGTCAAGTTGAGGAAAACTAGAGGCGGGCTATGTGACTTAAAAAAATGACATAATCAGGCCGTATAGAATGCAACATGTTATTATTAGCCTAACTATCAAATAAATGGGAAAAAACATGAACGTCCGATTTGCGAAAATTACTGGACAATGGAAACCCTGCACCCTACTTAACAATTTGTTGCTAACATTACTACATGTACCTTATTATATCTACTGTATAATTCAAATGTCTGAGACCATGTTACAAATCTGGTACAAAAATTCAACGTAAACCTGGAAATAAATATCTCAAGACGTTTGTACTTGACTGTTTATGTACCCAACAGTCTATATAATATCATCATACTCCTTCTGCCCGCTGATCTCTCACAGCCTGTTCTTTGTTCCCATTGTCTCAGTATCTGCAGAAGTTATAAGTCGTGACTTTCAGACGGCAGTATGTTGCTATTAATAACACCGGTGCTCTCTTTATTTAACAGCTGACTTTGGTTTTGCAAGATATCTCCAGAGCAACATGATGGCAGCCACATTATGCGGATCCCCAATGTACATGGTCAGTAGCCACATACTGAATTTTATCTCACTGTCTCAGATTTATGAAGTACATCAGCAGTGTGAGACTTTGGCAGCATCATGTTCTCATAATTTGTAATCTATCACCTCTCTTCGCAGGCCCCAGAGGTGATCATGTCCCAGAACTATGATGCCAAAGCTGACCTGTGGAGCATTGGGACTGTCATTTACCAGTGCCTCGTGGGAAAGCCACCTTTTCAGGTGACATTCATTATAGTTAATTATTATCTGATTTGAAGACTTTGCTGTTTTTGTTATTGTTGTGATGATGTTTTAACGGTGTTATATGTGTATATACTGTATGACCAGGCTAACAGTCCCCAGGACTTGAGGATGTTCTATGAGAAGAACAAGACTTTGGTGCCAAAGTAAGAGCATTGACTATTTTAGTTTTTTCTTTTGTGTTTTATGTGTCATAATGCTCAAGAGTGTTGTTTTCTCAAAAAATATTAAACAGCACAACTTTTTAAAAAATTGATAATAATGAGAAATGTTTCTTGAGCACCAAATTCACACTGCCAGCGACACACAGCAACAAAGATTTCAATGGAGAGCTGGCAATTTCCAGCGACATGAGTGAATGTAGGTTTGACTAGCAATGCGACAAAGTTGAGGTACAGTTTGGTCCAAATATAAATGGACCTAACTATATGTTGAACTGTATTCAAATTTTGAGCAATTTTCAGGAGCGACAACCAGAAGGAGTGAAGTCAGGTGTGACTGAGGAAAAGATGCGTCACTAGATCCTGTAGTGAAGTGTTATGATGAAGGAAAAGTTACGTTAGTACTCACTCAGCCACTTTCCTATAATTTATTATGTAGCTCTGTGCTGACTCCAATGTAAACCCAGATAGACCGGCGCAGGCAAGTATCAAAAAAGCTGAGATGTCAAAGATCACTCGCTGTTTCTTGTTCGTCTTCAGAATTAAGCAGTTTATGTACTGATACCATTTATATTTAGTCTTTTCCCTCCAGGAAAACAAATTCAGTGTCTACAGCATGGAATAACATCCGTGAATGTCATTCATAAATGTTACTAGGCTATCGGTTGTGGTAACGGCCACTAGTGACCTCACTTCCAGCCACTGGCAAAAGTCCCTGGCAGTGTGAACACAGCTTTAGAATGATTTCTGAAGGATCATGTGACACTGAATACTCAAATAATGGCTGCTGAAAATTCAGCTTTGCACCACAGGAATTAAAATAGAAAAAATGTATTTTTAAATTATAATAATATTTCACAATTTTAAATCAAATAAATGCAGCCTGGGTGTGGACAACAGACTTTTTTCAAAAACATAAAACAATCTAACCGACCCTAAACTTGTGAACAGTAAGTTTCTGAAATGTCAAATCCTGACATAAATATATTCTTGACTCAAAATTCACTGAAAAATTACATTTTTGATTATGTTTTATTATTTAGCCAATGATCTCGATATGGCCAATCATTAGGCCCTATTTACTGAATAAAGCTTTCTGTTCTCAGCATCCCGAGAGAGACGTCTCCTCCTCTGGAAGATCTGCTGCTGGGGCTGCTCCAGAGGAACCAGAAGGATCGTATGGATTTTGGTAAGTGTATTTCTGTCGTTTCAGTGCATTGTGGGAGGATTTCCACATTGTTGTTCCCTGTCCTCATTCTCATATTTGTATGTCTGCAGACACTTTCTTCAGTCATCCTTTCTTGGAACCGACATCAACTATTAAAAAATGTAAGTAAGAAGACTTCATGTGCAAATTTAATGAATAAGGTGTGGCTGGACACTAAACCTGTTTTTTGTTTTTGTTTTACCCAGCATGCCCTGTGCCAGTGCCAACGTGCTCTGGCATGGTCTCAGACAGCACGTGTGGCAGCTCCCCTTCCTGTCGTTACGTGTCTCCGCCGGTAAGCGCCTTACATTGTCAGTGATGAATGCGCTGTCACAGACATGAGCAGTTCCTAAACTAGGGTGTTGCATGAGATGATAGCAGCATTGGGAAGTTTAATAGCACTGACTCAGCTCAAGGTAATCTAGTGTTTACCTCCACCTTTGTTTTGCAGTCCCTGCCAGACATGCAGACTCTCCCCGAGGACGTGCTTTCCTCTCCACCTCTCGGCCCTCCCAACTACCTGCAGCTGTCCAAAGAGTCGGGCGGCAGCACCAGCAGCAAGAACTCCTCCTGTGACACGGACGACTTTGTGCTGGTGCCACATCTCTCCGGGGAGCAGTCCTGTGAGTCACTTTACTTCACCGAACACGTCACATGCTTACACTGCAAAAATAGTTCAAAATCAGTACGTTTGTTTCTAAAAAAAAAAAAGAAAATATCTTTAAAACAAGATCAAGGTTTTTATCTAGTTTTCAAATGTGTTGACCATTAATGTGAGAAGATAAAAATAATTTTAATCCTAAATCTTGCTAAATTTGAGGTAAAAACAAGAAAAACACTTGCTGAAAACAAGTATTACTATCTTAAAGCAGTTATATTTATATAGAAAATATTCAAATTTTAATATTAGGTACAATATTTTAACGATTAATTTAGTACACTTTTTTAACTGAAAAACTTGAAATAAACCTTTTTTTAAAATAATTAATAATCTTACAAAAAATAAAAAATATTGAATAAATATTTTATATCAAAGAAATATCAGAAATTCTTTTTAGATTTTCCAAAAACATGATTTAGTGTGATTTGTAAGCTGTTTTCCTCATGGGGACCAAAACATGTCTGGATTTTGGAAATTGCCAGCTTTGTGGGGGCATTTTGTCCCCATAACATATCTAAACCACACACACACTAGATTTGAGCAGCTGCTGGAGTTGTTTGCGTATGTGTTTTAGCGTATAGAGACGCGTCTGCTGAGTCAGCGCTATGAAAGCCTTCCAGCGCTGATTACGCTCTCACAAGCAGTGATTTTCTGGTGTTTGTGAGACTGTGTGTATTTGTAGTTCTCATGACTTTCTTTCTCTTCTCCTTAGATGACCTTCCAATGGGGGCTGTGGGCCGCAGGCCGTCCAGTGAATTCCTTCTGTGTGGAGGGTGAGAGTGACGTCACTGATATGGTTCACTCACAATAATGCATTTAAACCTCAATCGTTCAGACACGCGTGTTTTCTTCTTCGAAGCTTAAACAAGGTTTAGTAGGCCAAAGATACACAGTTCACTGTCAAGTCTGACATGCAGACAGGAATATTAACAATGGTTAAATCATCTTGATCCTTTTTGGCTGTTTGCATCATGGAAATATGGAGTTACGGATTAGCACAATGATCTGTTTGTTTCGTTGATGTCATTGGAGATATTTTTGGTGCCTTCTACTCCCAAACTATTTATTCATGGAGGTGAAAGCCAGGGCGAGTGTGACTTTGGATGGTGCGTCTGCTGTTATTGCTGGAGGAAGCTGAGAGGTGAATCACATGGGTGGTGAATGAGTCCTGTGGGAAAGATTGTGTGTGTGTTTGTGCTCCTGCCCTAAGAATAGACACCCTGCTGTCATTTCTTACCATCTGCATGTGATCTTAAACTGTTTCCACACCGTTTACTTGTGAACCGAGCTCTATTTTTGTCCAGAGGTGCAGAAACAAACATCCATCGCATCAGCTGTTTTGTGACTAGACCCTTGTTATTATTGTGCAGTTATGCGGTGGATCTGACATTGACAGTTAAAACATCCATATGCTGCTCATTTTTTTGTCCGTTGCTCATGTAAAACAGAAGCTGTCTTCTCCGAGTCACTTCCTTCTGCTATGTGGCTTTTCTGTTTCCTTCTCTTGTACAAGCGAGGCGTACTTCACCTTCACCGTCCCCTCTCTATCTGCTTATTTTTCACACATATACACTAACTGCCAAACGTTTGGACACACTTAATTGAATTTGATTACCAATAAATGGCAAATATTAAAATTCATACTATTTTGTTTATATAAATTAAAAATAATTCACTAAAAACTTAAATGCTACAACTGAATTTAGTCACAACGGCATTATAATGCACAGTGTGTAAAATGTTCATTTTGAGATTTGCTAAAGATAAAAATGTAAAACTTTACAATAGTCTTATTAGTTAATATTGTTACAGTATTCATTAATCTTTGTTAATGTTAGTTTAAATAAATACCGTCGTTCATTGTTTGTTCAAGTTACTTCACAGTGCATATACTAATGTTAACAAATACAACTTTTGATTTTAATAATGTAGTAAATGTTGAAGTGAACAACATTAGAGATTAACAAATAGTGTAGAAGTGCAGTTTCTTAGTTCATGTTAACTAAAGCAGTTAACTAATGAAAAACCTTATTGTAAAGTGTTACCGAAATAAAAATCACAATGCTATTTTTTTATAGATTATTTGTGCTTTAAAGATTAAAGTGAGAAGTCTCTGTTGCATTTATTTGATCAAAAATACAGTAAAAACAGTAATACTGAGAAATATTGTTACTGTTTTAATATATTTAACATTTGTATTTATTCCTGTGATAGCAAAGCTGGATTTTCAGGATAATCAGTCCATTCTTCAGTGTCACACAATCAATCTAATATGCTGATTTACTATTATCAATGTTGAAAACAAAATACGGCTTAATATTGCTGTGGAAACAGTGATAGATTTTTATTTTCAGGAATCTATGATGAATAGAAAATTTAAAAAACAGCATTTTTCTTTATATATATATATATATATATATATACACATTATAAATGTCTTTACTGTCACTTTTGATCAATTTAAAAAGTATTTATTTTTTAACAGTAGCATTATATAATATATATAGATATATAAATGTATATAGCCTCATCCTCATCATGTATGTCCTGTTTGGTTTATTGTGCCATGCTGAACTGACTCTGGGTCAAACAATGAAACTCTCTTTGTGTGCAGTTGTTGTGCTGCCTGGTCTGGTTAACCGCTCACGTGTAGCCCAAACTCCTCCCTCACGCAATACATAACCCAGGAATTCAAACAGCAATGTGCAGCTTCCTTTCTCCCTTTTAGCTCCTCTTCCTTCTTATCAGACCTTTGCTCAGTGCGCACACTTCACCCAGTCGTGACATCTGCGAAAAAAAACATTGTGTTCCTGATAAAATAAGAACGAGCTGTTTGTTTTCTTTGTCTGTGACTGATGAAGGTAGGTGGACCAAGCACGTGCCACTGCCTAAAAAGCTCTGCCCACGACTCCTCCTCCCTCCTTACTGATTGGCCAGGGCTTTGTGTTTACACTGTAGCTCCGCCCCAAGTGGTTCAGCCATGCCCTCTGAGCAGAAACAGCTTTCCTGAACTCGTTTGACAAAGTTGGAAACATCTCGTACTTTACATTTAGCGATCGCATGTTGATTGAGACTTTAATCTTGAGGATTTTGTCAAGGTTTTATGGCCTAAATGGGTTTGGAAAAGCATTCTGACTGGATTGAAACCTTGTTTTCTGGGTTTCTCAGGCCACCGCAGTCATCCACTGGACAGACACAAATGGTGTCACCACGAAGCGAGACCACGCCAATACCTGTGCCCACACAGGTACGAAACTACCAGCGGATCAAACAGAACCTCTCCAGCAGCCCAACCACAACACTCTATGGCTCTCCCAGGTAAGACATCCAACAACAGGAATGTTAAAGTCTGCTACTTATTGTATGTGGCATATTCATGTTTTTAAAGTGGAAAACTGACATCATATATCCAATAAAATCACATTGAGACCAGTTGGTTCAACTACATAACTACATACTTTCATAACTTTTAACTAAATAACTTTTGGTTATTAAAAGTGTCATTTGTGCTTAGACAAGGTTTCAGTGAAATACAATTGTACGGTTGTCAAATACTACTACAGTATGATGTTTTTGATTCAATTCTGACTATTAACTACGACATTTGCCTTAATAAACTCCTAATTACTTCTTATTTATAGTTAATTAGGTAGTTGTTAAGTTTAGGAATTGGAAAGGATTAAGGGATTTAAGGGATGTAGAATATGGTCAAGCAGAATATAAGGCATAAATATGTATTAAACAGCCAATGTCCTCGTAATATGCATTATAATAAGCAACTGGTTAATAGTGAGGATTGGACCCTAAACTCAAGTGTTACCATGTTTTTTTAAATTTATTTCTACAGGTCAGGCACAGTGCGGCGCTCCAACACAAGTCCCATGGGCTTCCCTAAAATGGTGTCTGGGTCACCAAGCCCTGCAGATACGGTTCAAACTGTTGGCCGACGTCTCTCTACGGGCAGTTCCCGGCCCTACTCTCCCTCTCCACTGGGTAAGAGTTGGCGCTGAAACTGTGTTTTTAAAGTCTGACATGTCCTGACGTGCCCATTTGAAGTGTGTCTGTCTTTTTCCCCAGTGGGCACTATTCCTGAGCAGCTTGGCCACTGCTGCTGCGGACACCCCCAGAGCCACGAGGCCCGCAGTCGCAGCTCCTCGGGCGGTGAGTTTAAAGAGTGTCAAAGATGGACACCAAAGAACTCACAGCACTGCTGTTTCCTCTTCAAAGTGGCAGTCCCACAAGCAGTAGCCACAGTGGCTTTCTCCCGGTGGGCCGCAGCATGCCTGTGTTTTTGTAATCTCCATGGAGACAGCCGCTCATTGTGACTGAGAACTCAACAAGCGACCAGGAACAATGCATGTTGTAATAACAAACTGTGACTCGTGAGCTTTTGTGTGAGACCTCTTCAAACCTATAAACCTTCCAAACTGAACTCAATGATCGTGTATAAGCAGCAGACAAACTCGCTGACCTTATGTTATGCTTTCAGTTCACTGAAGTCTAATGGCGCACGTCTGAAATATATAAACTGCAGTGACACCTAGTGGTTGAATCATGTCACATCTGATGAGCCACAGCAGCACAATGTTAAAATGAAAACTCACCCTATCTATTTCAGAAATGAATCTCATTGTAAGCAAAAGCATGTCGCATATAGTTACTAAAATAATAACAGTAAATAATGCAAAAGCACATGCAACTAACCTAAATCAAACCCTAACCTTAAAGGGATACTCCACTTTTTTGGAAATAGCCTCATTTTACCACTCCCCCAGAGTTAAACAGTTGGGTTTTACTGTTTTCAGATGTTTTTAGCTGATTTTCTGATATTTAGAAGAATATCAGTAACCAGACAGTTTCTGGTCTCATTGACTTCCGTAGTATATTTTTTTCCTACAATGGAAGTCAATGAGAGCAGAAACTGTCTGGTTACCGATATTCTTCTAGATATCATAAAATCGGCTGAATGAATTCGAAAACGGTAAAACCCAACTGTTTAACTCTGGGGGAGTGGAAAAATGAGCCTATTTCCAAAAAAAGTTGAGTATTCCTTTAAGGAAAGTCTTGCTCACTTTAATTGCTACAAGGTCTAAATTTCACTGTAGTTTTAAACAAGCATAGACCATTCTATTTAATAATAAAAATATCTGTTACAAACTGTAAGTTAATACATATATAAAATAGAAAATATAAACTCTAGCAAGTGTTTTTGTACCTCAACAGCGATTGGTTGATCTGATAAATCCTTTGTTTTTTTGTGTATGCATGCATGTACAGTGTGTGTGTGTGTGTGTGTGTGTGTGTATATATATATATATATATATATATACATACATGCATACATATAGTAGTTTGTATAACTAATTAACAAATTCAGTTATCAATAAATTATTTTTTAATTCATAATTTGTGTCTTCCTCTTTATGGTGTTGTACCCCTAAGGGACGTAATGTTTTTTTTTTTTTTTTTTTTTGCTTTTCGTGTTTGTCATTTATCAGTTTAATCCAACTTTAAAATCTAAAATATTTTTATCTAACGTACAGATATTTATCATAGATGAAATGTTAACATCATGTGAGTCATTTGTGCCGCACTTTTTATCAGTAATGCCACATTTGGCTGTCTTCATGCAGTAAACAACCGTGGGGAAGCGCTTGTGATAACAATTGAAAACATGTTTTTAAACGCCCTTGAGCAAATCTGGTGGATGTATGGTATGGCATTTTAGGGATTCAGTAGCGTGATTTTGCATTGTGAAAGTCATTCTGTCAATTGAACCATGTAAGTCAATTGCATAATGGCCAGGATCCTATGCAAATCTGAGAGAAAAGCAAGCATTTTGGAAGTCAAATGTGTTATAACTAAAATAAGGGCAAAGAAGTGATTCTTAGAGAGGAGAACAGTCCTGACCAAGACATCTGGTAAGAGTTTTTGCTGTAATTGAAATAAATATATTTACCTTGCATGAAATGGAGAGAAAATCTTAATTCATAAAAAAAGAAAACCTTTTTTGTTGTTTTATTATCTTTTACTTGGATGATATTAGATTGTTTTTTTTACTTTTTTGACAATCTATGGATCAGTTTATTTCAGTTTGTTCTAATTAGTTGCATGTATTTAAAAACCTTATGCATTAATGTGTGCCAAAACATATTTTACAATCAATTTTTGTTTTTCGTCTTAGTTTGTCTTTTCTTCCAGCAAGTTAAAGCCATGATCATGCTTGTTGTTCTGCTGATCGCATCAATGTTTTGCCAAGGTAAGGGAAGCTCTTTTACTATCTTCTATGCCTGTGGTTTGATTAAATGTAAAATTAATTCCGGTTTCTCCCAGATTGGGCAGTTTCTGTTGTACTTTTCAATACCACCTGAAAATGTTGTATGAGCCACTGTTTTAAGTTATTTGTATTGCAGTACAGCTCATGTACAATGCACATTTTTATTTAAGGTCTTACAGTAGTGAGCTATGGAGACAACTTCATCACTGCCTTTCCAGAGAACCTAGGTTTCTTCCATCCATGGTACCCCTGGAACTGTTTAAAAGTCACAGCCCTTTATGACAACACTACATTCACAGTCTTCTACCAAAACATACAGAAAGAATTAAAAATCCAGCTGTCAGGGCAGACCATGAATGTGCTGTTTCCAAAATCTGCTGAAGTATATCAGCTAGGCTCTTCGATCGCATCTGTCAGAGTTACCAGTGACAAAAATATCACAGTGGTTTCTCTAAGTAAGCGGGCAACAAGCAGCCAGACCAATGTCGTCCAGCCCACGGTTAATCTCGGTACAGACTATCTGATCCCTCTGCTGGATTACCCAGGGTATCTTGAATCCTTCGACCTTTCTTCGCTTGTCAGTACGAACATGAGATACAGCTCATTCAAGTTGCTCATTATCAATGCTGTGAACAGTCAAAACACCATCACTGTAGTCAAGCAAACATCAGCAGGTGCTCAAGAAGAGACTTTCGATATCGATCCTTACCAGCTGGTCCAGCTTCAGAACAACAATTCCGTGCTGAGGGTCAGATCTAGCAAAGAAGTAGCTGTGATATTGACCCACCCGTGTGTAGAGACTGGAAACTGTTACTGTAACATGATAGTAAATCAGATTCTTCCCACGAAGTTTCAGGGACGGAGCTTTATCGTACCATCCATCTTCAATGTGGCCGAGACCCAGTTACTCGTGCTGTCAGAAAACCCGTCTTCGCTCTTTCATGATGGTACCCAGTTAGAAGCTAATCCCTCAGGTCTTCTGCCGTTTTCAAACCTGGAGACATCTCAACTGGTAAACGCTTCGGAGAGAGCGTCCCTCAGACTTCTCAGTCCGGGCCTCATTGTGGAGTTGATCCCAGACACCATGTTTTTTGCTTGCTACCTGCTGCAGTTTTCTACTCAAAATGGCAGGGCTGTGGTGATAGCTGAAACAGACAGCAAAGATGATGTGCGCACAAATAATGGTTTGCTATCAGCATCTGAGTGGACTGAAATTGCCGGCACAAAGTACTCTTCGACTGAAGTAACTATTCAAGACCAAAGTGCCACAATCTGGCATCCAACCTCAAAGATTGCTGTTTATATGTTGGAATATGTGCGTTTGAAAGTACTTTTTGGAGGCCCAGCTATACCCATCACTGAAAAACCAGGTAAAAAAAATCTATCTATCTATCTATCTATCTATCTATCTATCTATCTATCTATCTATCTATCTATCTATCTATCTA
>JAOTRC010000003.1:9449330-9474679 GCA_027497675.1 Cyprinella lutrensis
ATCAGTGTGTGTTTTTACATTTGTGTTTTCATTTAAAATAATCACACCGGAGCTCCGTTTTATCTGCAGATAAATTTGTTCGCAGGTAAGCAGGATCACAACTGTTCAGTGTTTTCAAATAATATTTATTATTTATGTTTCTGATATTTAAATACACTGTATATTAAAGAGATAAGGTACAATGTACCATACAAATTTGAAGGATTTTTTTTTCCGTAGGGTATTTGTCTTTGTTTTTTGTCTGAAGTTGCGTTCTTTTGTTTCTTTTAAAGTTGGATTTCGGGTGCGTGGACATTCTGACACTAATGTGGTAAAACCCGAAAATTATGTTTTGCTAAATGTCAAATAACATGTTAACGTTATTTAGTTACCATCTGGCATGTTAGGCATGAATGTCTTGAGTATTTTTTTACAGATATTTCTTCCTGAGCGCATCCGGTAACCAGTTGTGATAAAGTGCAGTAGGCTAATTTTACTAACGTTTGTGTTTTTGGAGCAATTGAATGCCTTCAAACAAAAGCTACCAGAGGAATCGTCAAGAAAAATAAAGGCCAGTTGAAAAGTTTTACAAAAATAAACCATATATTGTTCTTGAATTATTTGAAGAAAAAACGACATACTAAAAATGCCAGCCTAATCCCAGGAGCTGACTTAGTACGCTCATGGCGTTTAAAAAACGTGGTGCTCCCATTAAAAACAATTTAAAACATACGCCAAGCGCGTGGAAGAACGTTTTGGTGGACACACAGCCGTTTCAAGTGGGGGAGGGCGTATATTTGCATTTGAATGTTGTGTTACATTCTAAAACATTTAACGTGTGACGCACACACACATCGGAAAAACATTTTGATGGTATCATCTCTTTAATGATTTGCTCTAAATAATTCTCCAAAACGAATTGCCCTTGTGTGATTGATAAAGTTGATTGAATTGAATTCTTAACATTAGACTACTTTGGGAAATTGCGATTCGATACATTCTTTTCAGTAGGCCCTAATAAATTTTTGGAGCTGTAAATTCAGTATGCTATACCAACGCTATGTATTCAAGGGGGGGTTGACTGCTTTTTTTCCTTGCATGATTGTGTTTATGGGGTGCAATTTAACATGTATTCGTGGTTTTTCTTTTTTAAAAAGTCTTATTTTTCATAAATTTCATCTTTATTGTTGCCGTGCTCTCCTCTGTCCTCGAACGACCGGTCGACTTCCTGAGTCTATGAAACCACTCCCTCAGAAACAGGCAGTGGGCTCAGATTGGTTAGTTTGGGCCGGTGTGTTGTGATTGGCTAAACAGTCGCTCACGTTGTCCGGAAAGTTAACGCCCACGAAACGTGCATGTCGTGTGCTCCCGGCTGCCTGATGTAAATAATGGCGTCGAACTGCATCATCATCAGTTTGAGGCAGAATCAGACCGAGAAAGCCGCGATTAAGAGAGTCAAGCAGAAACTCACCACACACGGCTCTTACTAAACGTTTCTGAATGATAATTTGCAACATTTTTTAACTTTATACACGTTTGTTTTACACAATAGCATCTGACTGGCAACAATAGCAACTGACTAGCTACTGAACAGCGTTGGCATTAGTTTACTTGATCAAATCAAAAATAACGTCATAAAACATATATACATGAAAAATGTGTTTACAACATTAGTACTTCTACAAAATTCAGGTCCATAATGTTTGTACACGTTTGTCGTAGACACAAAATAGCATAACTAGTATCCTAGTGGCTATAAGCCAGCACTGGCATTTGACAAAAATAAAATACAAGGCTACGTCTGGAATTATACATGCAAATACATTTAAAATGATTAAGTCTTAGCCTACTTACAGGCTGTGGCCCAACAACTGCTGCCTCTGGTTTTAAAGCTGGAACTGCTTCATGTTTTAATAACAGTTTCTTGTTGAATCAGGCATTGAATTCGTGGAGATTCTGGAAGCTGTCTTCCATAAATGCGCAGCACAGAGAGCTAAATTATGATCGTCATTTTCAGGAACATAATCAAACATAAATTTTATCTATTGTTGAGGAAGTACAGCGTCCGTGGGAAGCCCGAACACAGAAGACCTGACAGGTGGATGAAAACAAGCTGCAGAAATATGTGCATGCCCTTTTCTGCATATTCTGGAGGGAGGGGTTAATGCAAATATGTAGGTTAGTGACGTCTAAATCCCAGCTGTAGTCCCAATCGAATCGAGTCGTTTTTGTAGGCAATATCTGATTTTTAAAAGATATCTCTGCTTACACTAAACTTTCAGCGCTGCAACTTTGCAGATACTTTTCATGCACCAACAGCAACATTACACACTATTTAAAATGAAAAAAGTGAAATCGCAATCAACCTAAGAACTATAATTAGCTGCCTGTGTCTCATATTTAGTCTACAACTGTTACCACATGATTTATTCACCTAAAAGTGGAACATTTCATAAAATTTACACTTTGAAAGTGGTTACTTGGATTTTATCGCAATGAGGGAAGACAAATAAAGTTATCATTTCATTTTAGCAGTGTTGTTTTTATTAACTATACATTTTTTTTGTTAATTGAAATAAAGCTAAAATAAATTATCAATATTAAATGAAAAAAAAAATCAAAAAATGAAATAAAATAAAACTAAGAAATATAAACACCCAAAAACGAATAGAAATGGAAAAAATATTAAAAGCTATTTCAAAATGTTAATAAATAACATCCAACTATAAATATTATTTAAACAGTAGCTTTTAAATATATTGAAACGTTGACCTTTTTTTGCAACCATCCAAACAAATTATTGCAAGAAAGGAATATTGATAATTAGGTTTAATAGAAAATACAAACCAACATTTGCTCTCAAACTAGCTTACTCTTACTGAGAAACAGCATAATTTAGGACAAAATTTGCAACATTTTTACTTGAAATTTGGATGAAATGTTGTCACTAGTTTATAGAATAAAATAAAAATGTTAATTAACACAAACTACATATAAATTGTAAATCCAGAGAAACTGCTAATTTTCCAGACAGTCTCTTCTTTTTTCTTTTCTGTGTGTGTATATAAATGTACATATATAATCCAAGGTTTTAAAATGTCCCAAATCTTAGTAACAGGGTTATAAATTGTCAAATTAAAGAGTTCACATAATTATATTTAATTGAATTAAATAAACCCTTTTCATTCGTAAGAACCGAAAGGCAAAGACAAAACACAAACTCATGAGAGGATTGTAACAGTTCATTCTTCTAAAATTTATTCATACATACATATATATATATATGTATATTTATACTTTGACTGCCACAGTGTGACTCGCATCACATTATTTCCTGACCTGTAAGCATAAATAGATGCTGTTCTCTTATCTCTGTTAAAATTAACTGACAACAGTAATGGGTCATTTTCAGCACCACTGTTTATAGTACATTCTCTATTTGCATCATTTATAAAAATATACAGATTTTCTTTTGCAAAACATTCTTTCCATGTTGTTCAAATGGCATGAGATCAAGGATCCATATACTGTCAGCATCATTTCTCCTCCCATCCTCATTTCCATTCACAGCATTTCAAAGATTTCAGTAGCAGCCACACTGAATAAAAGTCACGGCACACGCCGTTCTCTCACCACCGCAGACTTTCACAACAAACTCCCGTGACTCCTTCAGGAAGTTGAGAAGAAAGACAGAGTGGAGGAGAGAACAAAGCATACACAGAAAAGATGATGGGTGGCGGAGGTGAACGGAAGAGGTGATGGAAAGAACAATACGTACTGTAACAGGCCTGGACAGCGCACTTCTGTAACTCCCCGGCAGCCCACTAGAGGGCGCCTCAATCCAGTTTATCTCCCCCAGGTTAACAGGGTGGACAAATACTTAAAAAAGCATGAAGAAAAATTCAAAACAAATATCAAGTGAAACCAAGTTTTTTGTGTTGAGGCGTTCTTAATCAAGAGGAAGGCGATCGGGATGAGAGTTTGGTTGCAGTGCATAGAGAGACATCTGAGTCGGAGCCACTTGGGTTATTGCCTGATGACGAGCCGCCCTGACACTCGCACACAAACACACAGAGGCGTGATGACCTCTTTAACACAGTAGTGGAGTGTGAGAGGGCATTGTGTGCGCTTCTCCCGATGGCCAGCAGAAAGCGATGTTCATTCTGCATTATGGGCCAGAGGAAGCAGCAAATGTGTAGTATCTTCAGCCCAAGGGGCTTCTCTGTCCACAGTCCGTCCTCAGAGTCCAGCTCGCTCGTAGAACAACACATAGGCGTCGCTACTGCGAACTTGGCTGGTTGACATTGGCGTGACTCTGGAAGAAGGAATTGACACTCTTATTTAGTTGACAATTAAGATCTGAGATTCAAAATCAAATATTTAACCATATAAAACCTACTGTATCATATTTGAAATGCACATTTCAAAGTCCTCAAAACTATCGCTTAATCTAAACATGTCCTTAAGATTCTTACACGTGTCCTTTTTGCTGTGAAATCTTCACTTATTTTTATATTAGTAATAATTCAAAACTTGCTGAACTGAAGAGACTTCGGTTTACTGGACCATCCAGACAAATCCAGTTAAAATGTGAGTATCAAATATGATACCTCAGGCTTTTGAGGAGCGTTTATTTGTACATCTTGAAATCCTCACTCTATTATGTTTTTGAGATTCGTCACTTTTTAAGAAAGAGTGTGTGGGAGGGAGGTGAAGGAGCAGGAGTGAGGGAGGAGGATGGGATGCAGTGAAATAATGGAAGCTAGAAGGTGGAATGGAACTCTACTGACATGCTATAACCACGAGGATCATTTCTCTGAAAGCTAACGCGTGTTATATACCTTTGGGAAATCTACCTGGTACTCTACACGGTTATGCAACAGGATAAGAAAGAGCAGGAGGTGAAGGTAAAGAAAATACCTGGAGTCGTTATACGTGTACCATTCCCCGTTTTCAGGATTGCAACAATACGCTGTGTAGTGGCCTCCCATAGTCGTGCCTGAGTGATTGGACACTGCATACAAGTTATACACTGCACTACCTGGAACAGAAAGATAATAGACAGTCAGGGTACAATTAAATGCCAGATACAGTATATTGTGAACCAAAATACCAATAATATCTAGAGAAAAATATAAATACTGCTGTAACTATAATACACATACCAGCTGTTCATTCAAAAAGACGAGGGCCATAAAATACCATAAATGAATGAACAGTAGTGTTGATGAATCACAGTATCAAATGAAATCGCTTGGCATAAACGTGCGGTATTCATCAACTGCGAACTGCTCTGAAACCATGAGCCTATAGAACATAAAACAACCTTCTCACATTTATTTAATTGTTTAACTTTATGTTTAATAATTACATAAAGCCATATCGTGATTATTGCTTTTTCATCCCCAAATTTTAGAAAATTAAAAAAAAAATTATATTTAAAACATCTGTTATACCATTTAAGATATTTAAGACTTTAAATTTTATCGATTTGAATTTGAGACATTGTAAACCAATTATGGTTGTAAAAGTTACATCTTGCCGCAATATATGTTTTATTTTATTGCTATTCATAACGTATAATTCATAATTTATAAACAGGATATATCACATCATGGAACTGAAGAGGCAACAGATTTACAGATCTTTTCTTTTGTAACGTGACATCCATGTAAAACAGATTATCAGAAAACATTGTTGATTGGATGGAGGTGGATATGAATGTAGGAAAGGGCTGGGTTTAAGCAAGCTTCAGTTGTATTCTGTATGACAGGCCAGTAGTTGGCGATGTCACCGTCTAAAGAAAAACTACCCGCCTATAGACTGAACAAGTAATACGTCACAGTTTTCACAAATTCATGTGTTTGTAGTTTACAAGGAAACAGTAATGGTATAGTTTTCAAAACCTTGCACTTTCAAACACATTTTCAAAAGTTTGCATTTTCAGGTCCCGAAAACACAGCTGTTGTGTAAATGAACGGCCAAAACACATAAAAATTTCCGTTTTAGTTTAAAACAGTCTCTTAAATGACCCATAAATAATATTCAAAATATGATCTATAACATGCATTTAGAAAACAGATAGGGTGACTTTTCATAGCCGCAGCACAAAAAAAGTGTCTTCACTCACTGCTTCTGTCAGAGGCGAACTCCCTGAGGTCCAGGTCTTTCATAGGGAAGTTGACAAAAGTAGACAGTTTGCTGGTTCTGATGCGGGCTTCTGAGAAGCGCTTCAGATCTGAACAAGTGAAGCGGTTAAGGAGAAGAGACTCGGCACACTGCTGATCTCAGAGAGACCTTTCACAGAAACCTTCAATCAGCACATTCCCTGAACACACACAGAGCGTCCCGATCTTATCTGTGCTTACTGTCAACAAACACATCCCAGTGACACCACATTAAGATCAGATTGCACTAGAAAAAGGATACGAAGAACTAATATTTTAGGAAACTTCTGAACTGTAAATTTTTTTGTGCATCGTCTCCTGGCTTTGCATCTGTAACATGTCTGGATGAAAAGACAGAACAATTAGATGCTTTGGTATACATCTATTTCCACATTATTAAAACAACAGGAATGAAGGAAATAAATTACCGGCTTCTCGTCCCCGTCCAGCACATCTTCTTTAGTAAAGAGCCTCATGCAGTCCATTAGGCTCACCTCTCCATAGCCCTTCTAGGCAGAGGAACTCCATTAACACCCACTCATTTCTCCAAGTTTTCAAAGTGTGCATTTTAAAGTCTGAATGTGCATGTACACTTTAATGAACTGACCTTGGAGATAGGCAAGGAAAGATCCCAGAAGGGATCGAACACAGTGGAACAATAGCCGCATTCACTGCAGGTCAAAGAGCTCTTCAGCTGGCCAACGAACAAATCTGAGGACACACGGAGACACGGCAGAATTGTGCTTAGTATTAGAGAGCACATGGCTAACCCAAAGCTCTATGATCTGTGCATAGTGCAGTGTTGATTTTGTTAACTAAAACTATATACTCACAATTATTTATATACTATTACAGTGTACACTTACCTACAATCTTGCTGTCTTCTCTCTCTAAGTACTTAGCCCACATCTTTTTCCCTTTTTCCTCATCACTAAAGAAAAATAACAAGACATAAATGACAAAATTCTGATCACAACACAGTGTTCATTCAAGAACTACCCACACTCATAGAGAGTACACTCACGACAAGTGATCGAAGTCTTCTACGTTTCCCCGCGGCCGGACCGTGACTCTGTTCACTTCGTTGTGCAGGCCGTCTAGCAGGAAACGGAGAAACTCCTGAGCGTCCTGTTGACTGGAAAGATTACATAAACATCTCAATACTTTCCAAAACCACAGCCAGCTACTGATAAACATAAAGAAACTGAACTATGTGACATTGATAAGACATTACATTACTGATAATCAGGCAAATATATTCGTGTGATGGACAGAAACCTAAAAAATGTTCAATATTAAAATTCTAACAGAATACATTAAATCAGTAGATAACTAATATAGTATTTTACATTTTCTGGATTAAAAAAGAAATAAATGTGAGTGGTGCTTGTCTGTGTGCTTCCACTCTGAGCGGAAAAAGACCAGGCTTACTTGTAGCCTACAAATCTGGGGGCAAATCTCTGAATCTGTGTTTTGAATTCAGAGGGGCTGACGGCTTCACTGCTTGAAGAAGTCCACATTGTTTGGATCAGCTTGGCAAACTCTGTAGTCAGGACAAAGAGAGGCTTTCAGTAAGGTTTGCGCTTTACGAGAAAAAAAGCAAGACCAGCAGGAACCGCGTTGTGCCGATGCACGCTCACCTTCCATGAGAGCAGTGTTTGTGCGGCTGTTGTTGTTGAGGTCTCGACGGTGGGAGTTGTGAAGACAATAGTCTCGCAGGCTTTGTGTGTTGCTAAGACACTGGAGGATGGAGTTCATAAAACACTAGCGACGGAAAGAAAGAGACAAAGGAGGAAAAAAATATTGAATGACTTGCATGACATTGACATCTTTATTTTTTAAAAGACCCCAAATTGAGCATTAAACAGACATGATACAACTTTTTTTTATAAAGTTAGTTTTTTGACAATTCATTATATATTCAATATTTACAAAAATGACATACACGTACATGTTCACTGAGCAGAAATCAGAAAAAGCAAAAATAGCTACAAAACAAGTGACATAAGTCTAGAGTTTCATAGAAGCAGCAGACTTGACTGCAATGTGTAAGGGTTTATTTTTGGACTGTACAAATGCTGTTGCTTGGCAAAAGCACGTTTAGAGAGTGCAAGAGCGAAGAGACCTCATTAAAAATAATCTCGCCAAATGGAAATAGACAGAGGAATGTGAAAGCGATATGAAAACATTTCTGCTTCTTGCCACTTAGTTGTGTCAACCAGATCTCACAGATTTCTAGCATGTTTGATGTGTTTTATGCAGCCTATATCTACTATATGACAAAAAATAAGTCTGAATGAGGACATGGGAAAACACTTACCGTATTTCCCAGATTACGAAGCCCCACCAGACCCTGGGCACTCTTTGAGTTCTGAAAAACAACATTAGCACAGGTTAAAGGCTAGATGTCAGCAGTTACACATTTCAAGTAAGCTGTAAAATACACTTAATCAAAGTTGTGCAAGTCTTTTGTCACTAATGAAGTGATGTACTAAGCACTGCACTTAAAAAAAATGTGGTCAATGTTGCAAATTCGCCTGACCAACTTAAATATGAGTGAAATCTGCGTGTTTCACACCCTTATGCAAAACTATAAAATGACTGTATTTCGAGATTTTTGCCAAGCAGCGTTGAATATGTCTGCAACTTAAGTCAAGTTTCTCAAATGTTCCAGGGACCATGTTTCCATATAATCTGTGTTTTGGTAGAGGTGCAAGAGTGCTGAAGCAGACTAGCAAGTAATTTGACACTATGTTGTTTTCTGTGTGCCAAAGCACGGGAGGGTGAGACATGATCCGCCCTGTGCTGGAACTGTGACGAACTTACTCGGTGCTGGCCAGGATGTTCACACTGACCACATTTGAGGGCACAGCAGTCAATTTTTTTGTGGAACAAACACTTAAATAGCACACCAGTAATGTTTAACAAACTCATTAAATAGGTATTATCTAAATCCACGCTTCCATGGAAAATTCTTGTTGAACATAAATAGGCTCACAAGCCTAGTTTGTCCTACTCTGCTGAGTAATATCAGCACTGCCAAAAATAGCATCCTTTCACATGGATTGTCCACTCATTGGCTGACTTGTCATCGTCACGGCAACACTCATCCCCGCCATCTCTGATGGTCACATCTTTTCACAGGAGTTTTACATGCACTAGTCCACATGAAAAAAATAAAATGGCAATCCAAATATCAACATTCAACCTGATACTACATGAAAACTGAGACGTCAAATGGGGAATACATGTTAAGAGAACATTTGTACAAAGAAGTTCTGTTGTAGGTATTGGGATTCACTGTGAAGCTATGTTAGATGATGCTGCTGTTGTTGTTGCCAAAGAGCTTGGGGTTGTTTCTTAATATAGTGAGACATACTAATAAGTTTACAACACTTGGTTGGAGTGTGAAAAGTGCCTCAAAAACCCTGGAGGAACCTGTTAAAAGAACACCAGCCCAAATGGCATGAGAATCAAGTCACTATTGAAATTGTTCTAGCAAGGCAAAGTAATAAACTTTGGGTGAAGAACTTCAATGCATTAGTTACACCATTTCATTATTTCAACATAATGAAGCATTAGAACATGATATAATTACTCCATATGGGTTTCTGCCTTCTCTGTTGTTTATACAAAGTGATTTTAGATGTCAAATCCTCCTGTATAACACATTTTTCCTCTATTTTTCTGGTGGCCGGAGAATGTGGAAGTGGGTCACTGTGTTCTGTTCACCGTACTCCCCGTTAAAGAGGTGAGGGAAGACTAATCCTGCTTTTATAACAGCTCACTGTGAAAGGAAAATGTGGAGCAAAAGCCCAGATAAAACCTCCAGACTGACGGCCTTCAGTCTTCAGCATAGATTGACCCACATAAATATAAGTTGAAGTGTTCTGGTAGCTGGTTTAAAGATGAACCCGCCAGGTACTGTTTAAAGTTTATACTGTCTCTGTTTTATGTCAACTTTGTCTCCTGGCCTACACTCCCAGCCTAAGAATTCCACATATCTCCCAACTGTGTGTTGGTTGAGCTTTTCCTTGAAACGCTTTTTTCTATTAACTAATATGCTCCTTTGCCATCATTTGTTCACCCCAGCAGAGGACAGAATCTGCATGACTTTAACAAGTGTGTAATATGAATAAGAGCACTAGGTTCTGTCCCATGTCCTGAGGGTGTGTCTGTGTTATACTGGTACAAAACACTCCATCACACAATCCTGTTATAAATAAGATAAAAGACACCACTGGTAGTCCATGTCCTTCACAATCACATAATGCATGTCACACTACCAGGTCAAAAAGGGGTGACCGACCAGGGAAAGTGACTCACAAAAGATGAATGGAGAGAATCACGTGTACAATTCTGTTTCTCATATCATACTCATGCAGAATCATGTTTGTTTTAATATGCCTGTTTAATAAGGCTTTACAAATTTTCAGCAGGTATAAGAGAAAAGAAAACATTCATTTAAAATACGCTCTATTATTATGTAACTTTTAGGCACTAAATATATGGGTCCTTTAATATATAAATGTCCAGATAAAAATTAAAGCGCATTCCGTGAGGCTGAAATTAATCGCGTGGCAGATAATGGAGGCTCAGCAGCAAAGCCGGTACGCCAGGCCGGTACTGACCTCGGTGGCATGGGGTGGGACTGATGGAGCAGTGAGCTCTAATGGGATTCCTGCTCATTGCGTAACAATGAACGACCATTCTGAACTCCCTCATGCGTCAAACTGTACATCAGATGCATGCAGGCTGACGCTGATTTGCATTGTGCCATTACTTCACTTCAAAAAAAATACTGGTATGTACTGTTACACTCAGCTAATTGAAACTAATTGAAGCCAATTGATCAATAAGGCTAATTTATCAATTTTCCAAGAAAGATTAATTTACCATTATATAAGCAGTGACCTGTCACAAAACTGATCCCTTACAATGACTTAGAGCTTACTGATGGTGGTAAGTGCAGTAGTAATGACATCACACCATGAACTAGTTTTTAAGGCTTATTCAATGGGCCTCAATAAGCTCCATTCATGCTTTAACATTTATCCTACTATCCTACTACTTTTTGACTAGTTAGACACCAGTACTCACTCCAGTAATGACTAGTATGTTTCAGTTAGTCACAAGAATTTGTTCACTATATATAACATACAACTACTACCAGTGGTTCAGATACCAACAATTCACTTATCTGTCTGTTTCCGTTTTACAAATACCATTAAGTGATAAGTTAAGTGAAATACCTGTAACTAAAATAAGCACTAGTACCTAATGACACTAGTCAACATGGAATAGGTACCACTGTAAGTAAGAAAGTTGGAGTATTCCATGACAAAAATATGCTATTAGTTAGCGGTAACAACATTATTGTACTGGTATGTTATGAACAAGTAGTAGTGAAAATAATAAATAGGCCTAGACATAAATGCTAATAGCACAAAAATGGATACTAGTGAGTTTAAAGTAATAAATGTTAAGACTGCTTGCCGTAATACGCGTGTATTCATACCTTGGCATGATTAATCAGAAGCCCAACGAATGTAGAGACCAGCATGGAGCCGGACATAGTAGAGTTTTTCCTCCGCATGTCCTGTTTTAGAAGTGGGAACGCAGTCGCGGGAGGCTCTTCTGGTACTGTAACTGTATATGAATGTCGCATCCTGGACATAATCATTAAATCCTACTGTTGCTTATGAACACCGATTTTAAGAAATCCCCGCTATGTCTTTTCTAGCATCAAATATTCCAGTGTCCTTTTCCAATCAAGAGCAAGTCCTTCAGGTAAGAAACTTGATCAGGAAACGACCTCTACAGCGGTGCGAGGCAGCAATGGGGACGAATAAAACGCATCGCGTTTTTCACTGTAAAAAAAATAATAGAGAAAGTTGTTCCCAAATGCAAAGACCAATTCCTTCATATATCAAAGAAGACGAGTTCGAGTTGAAGTTGTCAGATTGCAAGCTGGAGCAAGCGCGCGGGTCCATCTCTTTTCACTAATACCAGTCCCGCCCACACGTGCTCAGCTCACGAGCTTGATGCGCGAATCCGACGTCACCGAGAAGGGCAACGGGTTAAACACGGCACACTTGACGGAGATTAGATTTACAATCATGTGTCCGTCAAATACGTGTTACTCATTTTAAAAGGACATCTTTCAAACAACCGTTCACAGCTCTAAAACGGCTCTAAATCAGTTTCAACACTCCTATATTGCACCTCAGGCAGAGTGCGCAGTTTTGTGGTGGGGCTCTGAATCACCCCCTTTAAATTAAAGCTAACATGACTTCCAAAAATGTATATTCTTTTTACATATAAACGTATACGTTTCATCAAGGTTTTCAATTTGTTTTTGCAACAAACATTAAAGTTTCACACAAAAATTAAAATTGTCAAAACTCACCTTCAAGTTGATCCAAACCTGTATGAATTTCTTTCTTCTGCTGAACAGAAAAGAAGATATTTTGATAAATTTGGGTAGCCAAACGGTTGATTGACCTTGTTGACTTCCATATGGAAGGAAAAAAACAATTGGTTACCAACATTCTTCAAAATATCTTCTTTTGTCTTCAACAGAGGAAACAGATTTGGAACGAATTGAGGGTGAGTAAATTATGACAGAATCTTCATTTTTGGGAGAACTATTCCTTTAATTTACGGCACAGGCTGTCATTACTTTAAATGAGATGAACCTCCACAGATTAGCCATTAAATTTCACTTTAAACTATCATTTAAATTTACCAATAAGACATGCAAACTAAACAAATTGCAATGTTATGCACAGCTACATGATAAGAGACAGGGTTGGCTACATTCTCAATCTGGTTGGCTACATTCTCAATCTGAGGACACATAATCAGATTTAAAACAGAACAACTACCAACAATGGCGAAAGCAAAAAAAGTGGGACAATATGTCTAATCTTTTGGGCTTGGCTCCTTGCTGAACTGAGCTCTGCGGTCGCCCTCACTAAAGTATTAAAGAGAAGCATTAAACTTTGCCTGTAGAAGTGGTAGAGAAATTGGAACAGGGCATGGAACACACTAAACCCCCAGAGAGAACACCAGGCTGAGGCCATTATGCTCTTATGAGATGGTCGGACAAATGTCATCAGCTGCAGCCCAGTTCTAGATATGGCAAAAACATTTTAACTGTATGTAATGTAGCATGAAAGTTACCTAAATAAGAACAATGTCACTTTTGAAGGCCACGCTATTTGTCCCTTTTGGACAAACTCATGTCACAAAGATGTACAATCTTACTTCGGGTGCTATGTTGTTTAATGAATCAATTTTTTATGATGCAAAAATCTTTATCTGTCTTATTCATGCCATATTTCACAGAAGCAGGTTTACTAGTAAAGAAACCCACAGAATGCTGAGCGTGTTAAATCTGTTTATATAGAAACAGGAAGTTAGGTGATTTGCTACTGAAGTGCCATTTCAGAGAGAGAGAAGGATCACTCTGTCCCTTCCAGTCGTACGACTAAGTGTTTACATAACAAACAGCAAAGACAACATTTCCTCGATACGCTACAGAACACCACAAGGGTGAAAAGGTAAAGGCAAACCGGATGGATTAATGCATTTCTTGAAATGGGCAATTGGACACTTTGAATGAGTGCCAGATTTACATCTTGGCTTTCAGCCCAAATACTTGATGTGCATCAGGGCACCACTAAAGTTTAATTTAATACAAACTACTAAAATGAGTGAAGACCCCTTAAAAATAGCAGGTGGCCCGCTATAAAACAGCAGCACAAATTTCGGATGCTCTCATGTCGTGATAAAAGAGGACATGTGGTGATTAAAACCGAGTGAGTGAAATTCAACTCTGCAGTGAGTAAACCTCAAACCAGATGTGAAAAGTTTTCAGGACACAATACGCTTACAAAATAGGTTACTTAATGTTGTGGATCAGCCTACATACTAACAGACCTGTTATATAAAACATCTTGGCACAATGAATAAGTAGTAGAAAACGTGACTGAAATTGTTAACTACTGGGTTTAAGAAGTAACAAGCGTCTCTGTTTGTAAAAGAACTGGCATCATTAATAAAAACACTGAATGAAAGGAGTCAGATTGTGGTGGGGAAAACTGTGTTAATGCTGGCCCAGCCATGCAAAGACTCTCAGTAACACTAACCTACCATCGGCTGGGAGATCAGAAGAAGATCAGATTAATGACACACGGAAACAGGGCCAATCGTAACCCCGCTGCAGCTTGTGTTCTTCCTGACACTGATAAAACTGATTTGGGCAGTAAAAATACTTTGAATAAAAAACAAAGACAAGTGTGCAATCCTGTAAGCCTATAGTGTGTTCTTGGATTACTGTGGTGGTTACAAACTTCAGTGCTCAAGGCTGACACAACTACATTCAGATTCATTACTGTATTAGAGTCTTGAATTTGTACTGAAGTAGCAAACAGGAACTAGGATTGAAATGAAAATGTTCAAATTCATATAACCACAATAAGTGTGGTTAAAAATTGTATTCTTATCAAGGTTAAAAAGAGTTTAAAAAGTCTAAGGGTGTTATGTCCTAACAGACAGAATTGGACGTACAATTAGCTCCTCAACCAACTGTTAAAATGCAGTTTTTTGCAAGATCTGCAATAACACAGAGCATAAAGGAAGAGTTTACACTAATGCTCCTTATAGCACCTCTTGTGGCAACACTGAGAATGCACCCATTAAATCTAAAGCCTTTTCATCCTATATCCTACCAATCAAAAATAGCAAAAACCAAATATTTTCCTCCTTTACAACAGTAATAAATAATGGTCAGCTTGGCAATAGCAAGCACTGGAAGTATCATAGAGCATATCCTCAAATAAATTCTTGCATTAGTCTACAACAGCCTGGAGTAACAAGGCATAAATGGCCAGGATATCTGCAGCATTAGTGCAGAAATTAAATCGAGTTGACAAAAGCATTCGGACTTGTACTTGTTGAGCTGATCAGTTTGAAACTCTCATGTGTAAACTAATGTAGGCCTAGTTTAGAGATTAATACTACAGTAGTTAAGACTCCCTAGTTGAGAAGTAGCAAAATGAATGACATAAACAGCAATTAATTTAAAAGAATAGCCACAGAGTGTATTCCAAAGCGCCTTATTAACATGGCATAATGTAAGCAGACAACTCAATTCATCTTTAGAAGATCTATTAATCCAGCAGGGTTGAATAAATTCAGCAGCATATGTTATGTTCAGAATAACATGCCCTGTAATGTGTGTGGCCCAATGGTTAGTCAGACTGGGAGACCCGAAGGTTGCGGGTTTGGGTCTCAATACCAGCAGGAAATTCCTCGGGTGTGTGCTTTGCAGTGTGCGCTTTCACTACTCGCCACTCCAAGTGTGTGTGCAATAATTTGGATAGGTTAAATGCAGAGGACAAATTCCAAGTAAAGGGTACCATACTTGGCCTTCACATTCCCTTTCACTTTAACAATTTGGGCCAAATCCGAGTAAACACACTAAATCACTAAATACGAGTAAGCAAATATATGTGACCACATCAATCATTTTATATGCAGCTTCCTAAGATGTTTTCACTTATATGACAAGAGACACTTAGTTTTGAAGCCTTTCAGCACAAACTCTCTGAGAGAGCGGGCTCTTGTGTAACACTAAACAAGCCTATGGAAACATATGTATATAAAAACACAAAATGTTTCAGCAAGAATTTTGGAACATGCTCTTACCTCTCTGACTGGTGACGTGGAGCGATAGCTGCGATAGCTGCTGCTCTTCAGGCCGCTGCTGCCAAGAGCATCCTGCGTGGAGCTCCGCGAGAGCCCATAGCTGGAGCGAGCGCTGCTGTAGGAGTCAGACGCGTCAGTGCCTCGGCTCTGGTAGGACTGCCTCAGGCCACTGCCGCCGGAGGTCTCGCTGAGGCTCAGAGCTGACAGATCGTGCGTCAAATCGCTCTGACTCACCGACTTCCTGCGACTGAGCGAGATGCTGGAGGACACGGGTGAGGTGGAGAGGTAGCTGGTGGAGGCCGGAGAGTAGCTGTAGCTGCTGTATCCTGAGCCCCCATTGAGGCCTGAGCCATAGCCCTTTGCCGGCGTGCGGCTCAGGCTCTCACTGCGCCGGCCGGCCAGCAAATCTGTGCGAGGGATAGGCCGACCCCGGTCCGGCTCGGACGATGTGCTGTAGTTGCGGGAGCGGCTGGCGCTCGAGCTCAGGTAGCTGGAGGAGTAGCCTGAGGAGGAGCTCTTGTAGGGCAGCTTGTCCCTCTCGTAGGAGCTCAGAGACGGGGTCAAGGAGGAGCCATATGAGCTGTAGTGATTGGTATAAGAAGAGCCGGCATAGCGCTTCGCCGTAGAGGAGACACGAGACATGCTGGGAGCTCAGCCGGAGGTGAAGCGATTTCAGGCCGCATGGAATCTGTGAACAAAATAAGAAAATGTGTCTTTTTCAGCAAAACTCTGGCCAATACAGATAAACCCATCATTATTTTCATGTTAAATTCAGCTTGAATTAAAAAGTTCACCCTATTGATCTTCTAAATAGCCTACTTGATCTTATTGTGAACAAATCAGCCATGCATACGTCTTCTTTTTTTTGACCTTGTATTTTTAAACATAATATCATAATTTAATCATAACTCGATCTTGTGGTGAAATGACAGACTTCTCTGGTGACGTATGCTGGACTTCTCCAATCATTTAGTTTGCCTAAACACTTCCCCTTTCATAAATTACTTGCAAGCTCACATTCAGATCTGCCTTCATCTAATTAACACGTAAATAAACTAAAATCTAAAATCATTTATTTTACGTTGTTTTGAATTTGGACATCACATTACAATATACAGTATGAAAAATAAGTATTCGTTTAGAGATTATATTAACAGTGTTATTAAATTATTAGTTTTGTTAAAGATTAATTTTGAGAAAATCTTAATGTAAAAATAGGGGAAATTATTAGCATGCATAATTTAATATCCAATACCAGCCGATATGATATATATAAATCAAAAGAACTCTATAATCGACCCAAAAATGGCACAGATACTCTATATTGTGCATTCAAATCTGCTACTATGTATAAATAAATGTTATTTTTACATGTATTCTATGTCAAATTAAAATACACTTGTCATACACTTGTCAAAAGTTCCTACACTTGTCCAAGTGGCACCATCTGACATCTACGCTGACTGACGAGACATTAATCATTTTAGCGTTCACAATAAGTTTCAAGACTCTCCGCAATCCCTTTGAACTCACTTTCTGTGGCAGTTTCATTACGTGTGTACTTTAGCCTGAAGAGAAGAGCGTCCCTCTTCAGTTGGGCAATTTTAGTAAAAAATGGTAGAATATAAAGACGACCTGTTATGAATTTTGAATGACTGTGTCATTCCCTGAGGTCTCTTGTGTTCTGGATCCTGAAAATGTATTCGATGAATAGCAGCATGTGACTCTTGTCTAAACACAGCACACACTGCGAGGGGTACGTATTACACAACCTATGGGGCTTCGCTGCTAGCACAGGACCCTGAATGAAGCTGCGGAACAAAATGAGTCCCATTGTTTTCATAGAGGCCTGGTTTGGTGCTACAGCCCGAGTGGAGCACTGAAGACCCCGCTGTTTGAATGAAACGAGAGCTCCCAGAGCCAGGCCATGTCTGTTAAAGGGACAGTTCTCCCAGATATGAAAATGCTGTCATGATTTACTCACCCTCAAGTTGATCCAAACCTGTATGAATTTCTTTCTTCTGAGGGGTAGAAAGTAGTTAATGGGCTCCATTGACTTCCATAGTACTACTAAAGTACTATGGACGTTACAGACATTCGTGTTTAGCAGAAGAAAGAAGGCTTGGAACAGCAATAGGATGAGTAATGATAACCGCATTTTCGTTCTAGGGTGAAATATCCCTTTAAGGTGGCACAGTTTGTTCTTGTGGAGAGACGGGCTCTTGTTCACAAGGCAGTGCAGCGTCTGAATAAATAAAAGTATCTGGTGTTGTTGATCCGTGTTGGGTTCAGAGAGATGGCTCTTATTTCTTTAATCTGTCTCTCTGAGCACTCTCTCTCTCTCTCTCTCTCTCTCTCTATCCCTCTCTCTCTCTGAGTACAGCGTTCACAGATGCATCAATAATTCAACACGTAGATCTGGGGTAGGCAGCACACTGGAAGCAGTCCAAAGCACATGGCATACCGACGCTAACATGCTTTTACCAGACGGGAACTTAAGACAGTTTTCCGCTGCTTTCACATTGTGTTCCCTTTCTTTGCCTACAATAACAATAGCCACAAGAACCCTACAAATTGATTTAGAGGAACCTCCTTTATATTCAAACTGCTGTAACACCACAAAAAAGAGTCTAAAACGAGAAAGTTGAAGACCTTTAGTGTTGAGATCATTACAAAACAACAGAAAAGAGCTTTCACAAAATAGAAAGTACCAAATAACTTTTATTTGAAATAAAAATACTGCCACTTTTGACCAGTTTAATGCATTATTGATAAATAAAAGTATTCATTTTTTAGAAAAAAAAATCTCACTGACAATATTTTGTCACTCAATAAATATAAATATGCTTTAGCTAATAAATACGCTTCAGCTAATATACGTTTAGCTAATTCATAGAAGCAGGCTCTGTTGCCTGTCACCATAACTATTTGAAATAAAAAATTCATTACAAATAAAGAAACTTTCATAATAAATAAATATTCTTAACAGAATTATGCAATCTGTTTAGTAGAATATTTTTATATTCTACAAAATATAAGAATAATAGAATATCACTAAAAGCTAAAATCAATTATTTGAAATTGTTTTCATCAAAACATAACAATATACTGTATGAAAAATAGCTAAGTATTCATTTAGAGATTATATTAACAGTGTTATTAAATTTTTAGTGTTGTTAAAGATTAATTTTGAGCCTTAGATTAGACAGCAAAGATGTAAAAATGTAAAAATACGGGAAATTTGATGGAAAATTAACATGCAGAATTTAATATCAAAAACCAGCTGATACGATAAATAAAAAAATACTCTATAATCGACCCAAAATGGCACAGATTTATTACAAGACAAACATTTCCCATAGACCACTGGATCAGCATGAAGGAAGTCAAGTCCATTGTGAACTGGGGGTTTAGTCAGTGGTCAGTGCCTAAGCTTTGGGAGTGTCTCTGACTGGGAACATGTGACAGGTGGGGAATTTCCAGCCTGTGATGCCTGACAGACATCCACACTTGCATTCACGCTGATAGATGTGCTGTCATTACATGCACAACACCACTGCTCCTTAACATTCACATTAAACACGTCAGATTACCTACTTTTAGCTCTTCCACATTTGGAAAGCAACGAAAGCCAGTTTCTACCTCAGAGTAAAACAATAATTGTGTTTTTATTTCTATTAATTGTGACACAATATCATTCATACTTCAGTAATTTCGAAACTCGTGCTTTTGTTAGCAACATAAACAATATGATAAAGACTTGAGCCAAAGTCTTGGGTACAGCTATATTTACCCCTGAAATGTGAGCAGATAAGAGCTCAGTGACCAAACTGACGCCTCAGCCCTCATCGCCCCGACCCACCCCCACCAACCACTTGACCAAAACGCAATCTGGCAAGACTCGCCTCTCAACAATACTCAGTCTGCCAGACCAAACTCAAAATCCACATTTAATATCTCTATCTATCCAGTCATAAAACACAGGACCTTCACATCACGCAAATCAAACGTGTACAGGCCCAGCATGGGTTTTTAAAGCTTATTCATTCTGGAAAGATTAGACTACAAATTTAAACATCATTTAAGGTTTTCAAATCATTTACAGTAAACGTAAACAACCTGAATTAAGAACGCGGAACACAGATTTTGGAACAGACTGACATTAGTGCCACTGTCAATGAAAAGGAGATGACATGGGGATTAACGTCTACAACTAAAACTGCAAATCAAGTGTGTAGACATACAAAACAGCTTTGGTGTTTTTCAATTTCAAAGAATGAGCCCAATAACTTGGATTGGATTCACACAGCCTAAAAAAATCACCAGAGACAAACTGCAACCCTGAATGTTGTTTTTAAGTGCAACGGCTCTCTTTCGGTATCATGTGTGCAGAGTGCGCTCCACTAGCAGGTGGGTGTTAGGTTCAGGGGTACCTACTGTAAGTAGAGCCGTTCTCGGTTCTAGCGGACGGAAAAACAGAGGTGGCTGTTCATTATTCCATTATTCACTGCTCAAACCTAAAGAGACAAAAAAATAACAACAAACTAATTAAACATATTAGTGAAAGAGCACTAGACAAATATGAATGAAATATGCCTTTATAAAGAATATGGGACACAATAAATTTAAAAGTCTTTCCTAAGGTACAAAGGTAAATAAACCACTTATGAGAGCATCTAAGTTAAGTTAACTAACATTCAGAATTTCCAGGCATCAGTTTAAAAGGCCAGATTTCCATTACAATCCAGACTCTGGTTATGGCTAACAATCGAGAATATAATGAATGATGATTTGAGAATGTCATGCGCTCTCTTCCACAGACCTCACAGCATTGGATACCAAAAAACAGCTTAAAGTTAAAGAAAAGAGCAAGTGTATTGAAGAAGAGGCTCACCGGCAGCATTTTCCATGGACACTGTGTTGCTTTAAAGGCTGTAGTCCCAGAGTGAGAGGACCAGGGACGGATCGCATGAGTACAGTGATCCAGAATGCTAGAGATCATATTACTGAGCTGGTAAATATAGCGATTGCCTATGACCTCCGTGGGTCATTCAACACTCCTGCATTCCAATTTGTACTCAAAGGAATCGCAATAAGACTTTTTATGGGCAAGACTGGTTTTACAATAATGATTACATGTAGTTAAAATGCATTTTTATAAACATAATAAATAATTTTAAAGAATTATTTTTTTTAAGTTTTTTCACATTTTTTTATAATAAGTATATATCCATATAAAAATAAGTAAAGAACATTTTATGAAAAATAATTAAATTATTTTGTTTAATCATAGATTTCATTTTTTTAATCTTGTATTTCTATAATTATATTAAATTAAAAATACTACATCTTATCTTGATACTTAAATTAAAAACAGCACTAAGAAACAGGTAGGCTAAAGTTACATCGTGAATTTTTGATGTCTTGTAATAAAACGGGTATACCTACATGACAAAGGTCAAGAAAAGCCAGTCAGAATAAATATGGGATGGGATGGGAGTGGGAGTGAGAGTTAAGAAATGATGGAAGAGTTTAATAGTTTAATTATGGGAGATTGTAACCTCCACCCACACTTAATGTAACACAATTGAAACAAGCATACGGTTTGATAGCTTATGTAACTCATCAATTATCATTATCTTAACTAGTAGCCATTCAGTTAAAAAAATACAGTTGAGATTGTGGTTTTGAACAAATCTAACAAGTTTTAGATGTATAAACAAATTCAATCAGGAACAATAATTAATAAAGGAAAATCATGGTTTGAGTAAACACCGAGTTACAATAACAAAACGCTACGCTCGTACTAGAGCGTGTCACGTGATTGATTGCGCGTTGATGGCTGCAGTGTGCAACGTTACATCACAAACTTCACCAAGTAACATATTGTACTCGAACCGAAAGCATAACGTGAGCACTTAGACTGAATGTCAAGTGTATATTTATATTTGCTTAATAAGGGGGAGAGAGAGAATACACCCGAATGAGATTTATTCAAGACACAAAAAATACTTCCCATTTACATGAATACATTAACGTTAAATCTGCGGGACTGGTTCTGGAGAAATAAAAACCGAACTCGCAATTTACCACTGCAGAACAGTGTAATTTCATTCATTTATACGCAACACAACTCGCCGGCCGAATTATGTAATTCGTGAAACGTCTGGAAGCTTCCGAATTGTGCGAGTAAATTAGTGGGAAAGGCAAAGCAAGAATGTGCATTGCGAGCATTCATGCATTACTCACCGGAGTGAGCGAGACCATCCTCCTCTCCCCTCGCTCCTTCAAGGGAAAGCCCACAGTAAGTGAGCCCTCCACGCAAGCCACTTTGAACTCTTCCAACCGATACACGATAGTTCACTGATGCTCTTCAAAACAGCACAAATAATATCTGAGACCTTTTAGTTGTTTCTGTAGTAATATTACAAGCTCTTGACTTCCAGACAAAAAACGGTCTCTCACTTTAACGGTGACGTCGGCGAGCTTTTCTTTCAGCTGATTGGTGGGTCCTGCTCTCGAACGTCAACTCAATGCCTCCGCCCACTCAGTCCCCATGGCGACGGGAACAAACACTATTGAGATTAGTAGTGGTGATGGTGGTAGTAGTGCGTAGTCCAGTTTAAATGTAGTTCAGTCAAAAATGAAAATATCATTTACTCACCCTCATGTTGTTCTTCTAAACCTGCATCACTTTCTCCCGTGGAACACAAAAGGAGATGTTAGGAATGATACACAGATTTGGCTTTTAGTATCAATATGTTAGCCTTAGGCCTACTGTTAACTGCATTTACATTTATTCATTTAACAGACTTTATCTATAAGCTTGTGTGCTCCAAAAACAACGACAAAATTCATATTCAGAAGATACAAGCATTAAAGGCGTACAGTCTTTCACTTCCGGCAATATCCATCATTTCAATGACATCACTCTGCACTTTAGGTTCTCATGAGATTTTCTGTTCAATCAAATGCTCTCTAAAATCTGAAGCATCCCACCTCCTACATTATAAATACTAGATGCTGAAACTGCAGCTAAAATTGGTCATTTGTTCTCACGAACATTTACAATTTTCATGACACATAATGCACTTTATAGGGGACAGGGAACAATTCAGACAGTGTCAATATGCTTTCCATTGGGGCAAATAAAGTACTAAGACGTCTTAAAGTTTAATTTTAGTGTCACACGAATAATGCCTTATTCTACATATTCTAAACCTCCCAAATACTAACCAATATCTAAACTTAACAACCATTTATAAGCCGTAATAGGGAGTTTATTGAGGCAAAATTCACAGCTACTAGTTAGTTAATAGTGAAAATTGTGCCCTAAACTTTAAACACTTAAGTGTGATCCTAAAAACTATTAAACAACACTTTAACAATGTTTCTTGAAATAATGCTGAAATAGTAAAAAAAAAAATATTAGACAAAATTAAACTATTTAACAAAATTAAATAAGTTTAAATTGAAGTACTAAAAATAAAAAAATAAAGCTAAACAGAAATAATTATAATAAAAATTAGAAAAGCCTATTACAAAATTACTCAAATTAAAATGACAACTGAAAATATACAAGAAAACAAATTCAAAATGTTAAGAATTATTATAATATTACACAAAATAACACTGTAATGGCCGCCAGTAAAAGTTTATTTTCCCTAATCCTTTAAGCCATTCAACTCTCAAACATACAGTAGATACATAAGTGTGCACACATGTTGCTAAATCAATGGAATAAAACACTCACAATCTGATACAGAATAATAATACATTAATGGTGTGATGGTGTGCAACTAAACTCGAAGTATATGTATTATTACAATAACAGGCCTAATGGATCCATTAGAAAAATGACTTGCTGGAATTCACATCCCTTTGACGCCTAACAGCCTTTTACGCACCCCTAACAAATTAACTTAAACTGGTAATGTACAACAGTTAAAGTAAATTGAGAGAGACACATTTTTTTAAAACTACACTCAGCACAAAACACCCAAACAAATAGAGAAAAATAAATGTAAAAACTACAAATAGTGTACCGTCACAGATTGAAAAGTAAATGCATTGAATTCCACTTGGTAAACATCGTCTTCAGTGGTAAATTTAACAATTTTCATCTTCACCCTCCGTATGTGTCAGTCACTGTTTAAGTGGCATTACCTTCATGGTAGTAAAACTGGAATATTAATAATGGATACATATAGGAAAATAACATAAAATAATTATGAAAAAGAGAGACACTAATATCAATAGCATGTCCTGTGTGGCCACAGAACATCAAATATTGATATTCTAAAAGGGAATTTTCTAGACAAAGACAGTGCTTCATTCTGCTTTAATGTTTAATTAGGGGGTCACAGGTAAAGGCATTGAGAGTGTTAAAGGCATTTTAGAACCTTCGTATTATACATATATATAATATCTTCATCATCTTTCATCCCCCGATCAAACAATAACCCTTGAATTACTTCTACAACTATAAGAGATCTGATTTTAATATTATACGTTCCACTTCAGTATAAGTTATACACATAAGTCTCTATTAAATCTCTGTTTGATTGTAAAATGATAAAGATCACATCTTAACGAAGAGTATGCGTAATTATGTATGTCTAAAACCTGAAATGTTTATTGAGAAAAAGCCTTCTCAAACATCTTTTTATACACTTTTATATATCGTTACATAGTAGAAAATGTAATCTACAACCTAACATTTGGCAATAAATGTCAGTATAACACAGGAAACTGACAGTTACGCCAAAATGATCTCAGTGCTCTTCAATTCAGTCAATCCTTCGAGTCATGCTATATGTGAAATAAAATTGCAACAAACTACATTTTATGCCACTTTTAGTTGCTAAACGGGGGATTTTGTTGAATTAAGTTTGACAAGCATGTAAATTGGTCCATGCACTGATTTGATCAAAGTACCATAAATAAATAATTTGCTGGTTTCATACTGTATCTCAGAATAAACATACTACTTTCGGCATCGGAAACAGTCTTGTGTTGCACAATTCAACACACATTTTAGTCAAGCTGCAGTTTAATTAAAGGGATAGATCTTGTGCAGGAACACAAAAGGAGACACTATGAAGAATGTCGGTAACCAAACAGTTTTGATTTATCATTTGACTTCTCAAAATATCTCCTTTTATTTTCTGTTTGAAACGTTGTTGGTAACACTTTACTTGAAGGGGTGTGCATAAGACTGGCATGGCACCTTCATAACCATGACATGACATATCATGAATATGAAATAGGGTTTATGCATGTTTATGACAACTGTCAGTGTCATTAAGAGTCATTCGCTCAATAATGACATTTTGAATGCAAATACGACATTGTTTAGGATGTCTTTATGACATCTTGACATAAACCAATACATCATAACCTGTCAAGTGTCTTTGTCATGACAACTTGACATAAAATTAAGTTAAACTGTCATTGTGGTTGTCTTGAGGCCATTATAACTGTGTCATG
>JAOTRC010000003.1:9506804-9517443 GCA_027497675.1 Cyprinella lutrensis
TTTTTAGGTGTCTGGTCACTTTTGACCGGGAAGATAACAAGTGTGACTCCGAAACGAAGAGCACCTGAGGGTTAATTAAATAACAGTTTTTTGTATGTGTTATTATTATGTGTAGTGATTTGCCTCACGCAATATACATTTTGAGCTTCAGAACTTCTGGTAAGGGAACGTAGAGGACTTACGTATTAGTCCTAGGGCCCTGCATTGTGGGATACAATATTGTGTAATATGCTCTAGTTTTTCTTTTCAAGATTGTAATAATTTCCATGACTTTCCCAGAAACAACTTTAGGTTTTCCACGGCCGTGGGAACAATCCAACTTCATCGAGATAGCTTTTCTAATGATAGAGGTTGTACCTTGATCCTCCGGATGCTGATGGCAGTCTCAGACACTTTCTCGATAGCAGAGGGGAAGAACAGAGTAACGGTGAGGCGGACGGCACTGTACAGCGACACGGCCACAAACACACGACTGGCAGAGATGGTGTTGCCCACGAGCACGTACACGGTGAAGGTCACAAACAGGATGATTTTATTCGCCGTGAAGAACGAGGCCATGTTCAGCCCACGGAGGTAAGAGCTATTCATGATTTTTGAGATCTCCTTCCTATAAGAAACGAAAATAATAAGAGCTTTATCCACTCATGCCCAACAATCACAAATATATTTTGTCCTAGAGCTGGACGGCCCTGCATGGTGCTTCACAAGGTCGGTTTGCACAGTAAAAATAAAAAAAGACAGATCAAATGCAGAAACACAGATAAAATTAAAAGAAGCATTGCTCGTGGCACTGAAAGGTTAAAGCTTATCCAAGACGTCATGGCTTCTAAATGTATACACATTGCTAAACACTTTTAGTCAAGTTTTTGACATGTTGTCATTTACTGAGCCATATTATGAAAGAACATGAACAACCGGTTCTAGCAATGTGATGTTTTGGCAATAGATTGTGTTTCCTGTGTATTCTCTTCTATAATCAGTTTTCATATTCATGTCAACTACTGCCATGGCAGAGCAACAGTCTTAGGAGACTTTTGCTGAGAAAGTTAACTGGTAAAACTGTTTGTATAGTGTCACATGAATAACAACAAATCCTATTTAACGACACTGGGATGTTCTATCACTTCCTTGATTAACTACGATTTTACAGACCTTCAAAAGAAATAATCAAAGCCCATAAATGGCTGTGTGTTGGCTTCTGCTGATCCATGTCAGAGCCACAGCAGTATAATGAGACTAAATAAGCCCACGGTATATAATTTACCTTCGTACATCAGTAACCAGCGCTGCAAATGGCTTCTCCCAGGCGTACATCTTAATTATACGTATACCAGATACCACCTCATTCATAGTGCGTATCCTATTGTCAGTTAAAGCTGCGGTCTTACTCCTGTGAGAAAGAGAGAAACACACAGAGTGAGATAGAGAAAACACAAAGGGTGATCCTGCAATTAGGAGCAAAAAAAAAAAACTTAAAATTAGGTTTCATTTTTGTTAAAACACATTGCACAAACTAGAATTGGATCTGACCATGGCCTTGATCAACATTGAAACGGATTTTTTATATTGTGTGCGATGTGTGCTGGAATATTTTTTCAAGAAAATGAAAAAGTTGGATAAGCTTTGGACTTGCTAATTAACTAATAAAGTGAATACAAGAGATTCTGAATTTAAATAATAATGATTATGATGTGAAAATGTTCATAATGTCAGTCGCCTGTTCTGGCCTTTATTAAATCATATTTTAATGAAAAATTAAAAACAGCATTTATTTAGAACCGATTTAGAACATTTTCAAATATCTGTATTGTCACTTTTGATCAATTTAATGCAACCTTGCAAAATTAAAGTATTTTTTTTATATACACACATATATATATATATTTTTTTATTTTTATTTTTTTTTTTTTTTACACTTTTATTTTTATAGATTTATATATATAAGTGAAAAGTTGGATAAGCTTTGGACTTGCTAATTAACTTCTAATAATACAAGAGATTCTGAATTTAAATATTTAAATATAATGATTATGATGTGAAAATGTTCATACTGTCAGTTGCCTGTTCCTCCCGTCTGCCTGCTTCCCCGACCCAGCCTGGTCACTGGATCCTCGGTTCTCGCCTCACTCCTCCTCCACCTGGACACTTCCTCGGCCCCTCGTCCCATCAGCTCCCCCGTGGCTCTTACCTCCCTCAGTTCCTCCATGGTCCCTCGGTCCACCAGCTCGACCAGGCTCCCTCGCCCCTCCGGATTCCCTTCGCTCCCTCGCCATCCTCCCTTCACCTCTGGACTTCCATCCTCTGCCTTCGTCCCGTCATTCCACCCCCCCGGTTCAGTCGGACTCCTCACTCCCTCCAGTCACCCGTCAGCCCTCACTCCCCTTGGCCTCACCGTGTCCCTCTGTACCCCTGTCATCACTTCAGTCACCTGAGCCTGCGGTGTCCCCTTGGTCCCTCGGTCCCTCCTCAGCACCCGTTGTCGTCAGTCCCTCTGCTGCACCCTGGTCTCCTCTCCCATCTGCTCCGCCCCTGTCAGTCGGCCCCCTGGTGGCGTTAGCCCAGTTCCCATCGCCGCCACCAGGGGTTCTCCCTCCATCTGCTCCGCCCTGGTCTCATCCTCTACCTGCTCTGCCCTGGTCTCTCTCTCAGCCTGCTCTGCCCTGGTCTCGCCTTCAGCCTGCTCCGCCGTGGCCGCCTGAGGGGTCTTCACCGCCGTGGCCGCCTGAAGGGTCTTCTCCACCGTGGCCGCCTGAAGGGTCTTCACCACCGTGGCCGCCTAAAGGGTCTTCACCACCGTGGCCGCCGGAAGGGTCTGCTCCGCCCTGGCCACGCCTTCAGTCTGCTCCACCACGCCCTCAGCCTGCTCCGCCCTGGCCACGCCTTCAGCCTGCTACGCCACGCCCTCAACCTGCTCCGCCCTGGCCACGCCCTACTCTGCCCTCAGTTCTTCCCCCCTCCTTCCTCGGTGCTACGGCGTGAGGTCACGCCTTCCGGGAGGGGGGAGTTCTGTCACAGCCCTCGTCTGCACCAGTCTGTCTCGTCTTCAGCACTACACTTCCCAGGATCCTCTTGTTTCCCCTAATGAACTCACTCCCTCATCAGCCACCTGTTCCTCGTCCATTCATCATTTTCACCTGTTTGCACCTCATTAGTTTGATTCCTTTGTGTATTTAGCCTCCTCAGTTTCTGTCCTTCATTGTCGGTCGATGTAAACGCATGTTTCGTGTTAGCCCGTGTGGCATCCTGTACTCCTGTCTTCCTGCCTGTTTGATATTAAAAGTGATCTATAGCCGATACTCCGGTCTCCTAGTTCTCCTTGCCTGAGCCACACCCGGTGACACATGTATCTTAACCCCATTCCTGTAATTGCATAATCTTTTTAGCATTAGAATGTATTGAACATGTATTCTTGTGCCAGTAGCTGTGTCCCAAATGGCGTACAATACTGTATGTACATCAATCTTTTTTTTTTTTTTGGTTATTAAAGTGCATAGAACAAACTACTCATATCTAATGAAAAATATCTAATCTGACACTGAAATATTTCCATAGTTTGTAAGAAACTCTAAAACAAAAATAATCTCACCAAAGCGTTTTCAGTTTTTTGAGTTTAATAAAACAAAGACTCATCAGGAAACTAATTTGCCCAGAAAAAGGAATAAACACTGAATAAAAAAAATTAGCCAGCATTCAAATATATTTATTTTGGAGTATTTTTTGGAACCTGTAGGAGGATAAACTTAAATCATGGAAATGATTGAAGATTTTAGATAAAATGTGAAGTAATCACTGTAACTATGAATATGAATGTAGCAGTTCTCCCACCTCTTTCAGATACACGATGACATGATCATCCTTATAATCGACCCGTTCCACAAGTGATGCGCTTGAACAGCTTTGAGTTTTAAGCTGTGGAAAAGTGTGATTTGTTACAATGCCCAAGTGGAGAGCCATTTTCTCTAAGTGAGGAGTAAAATATTGGCCATAGCTAAACCATCTTACAGTAGATTCACAGCGACAGTATATTAGAATCAGAGAGACCATACAGTAAATCCATCTTATAATGATTCGCTTCTCATAGTCAAACGTACCATTAATGTCTCAGCTGTGAATCCAGATAGGAGTTTAATATCGACAATGACCATGTTAGTCCTTTCCTGTAGACCATCATATCTGGAAAAAAAATAATTATGAACCATCAGAGTTGATGAACTAAAGTCAGCAGGAAGAAACACAACCATTAAAAACAGTGTCTGATGAAAATGTGTTTATAAACATGCTGTAACAGTCTCATACCTCAGTGGTTTCAACCAAACATGGGGAAATCAAGTCGGGTCGAGAAATATTCTTCAAATGATCCAGGCATTCTTCCACCTGTGCTTTACCAGCCACAAATGTGTATCTTTGGGTTATAGTACATGCTTTGGGTTATACATTAAAATAGTGCTATATTATAGAATATTATAATAAAACAATAATGTACAATAAAATAAGTTAAACCTTTACTTACTTCCCGCACTAGATTCATTTCGCTTCCACCAAAACTGTTTTCTTTTGGAGCTTTCATGGTAACTTCAAACTTAGGTAAAACTGGAAATTAAGTACAGGGAATCAAATCAAAAAGATTTCAAATGATGCTGTAATTGCTCTCAAAAACGCTCTGTGATTTTAGTAACCTTGCAGAAAGCGGACAACTACATTTCAATACTTTACTTGGTTTGTTTGCAAGACATACACACACCATAACTCGAGCATCACATCACATGACTAACTCCCAGATCAAACACAACACTTATAATACAATGACACCTAGTGGTTCCTCAAAGATACTACAGCGATGTACTGTAACTTACCATACTTCTTCACCTCAAAATCATGTGTGAGTGATCACCCGTTCATCAATAAGCCTTCAGTTTGTACATGCCTTTACGAGCCCCTGGGTTCAACTCATGTGAGAGCTGCAATATCCACCTTGTTGAGGAAATATTTGCCCACTGACCAATCCTGTTATATTGAGTGCCCTGTTTGATCACAAATAACACACAGTGCCGATAGTTTAGTTATAGTCATCTACAAACATATCGACGTCCTGATCATTATTTAAAGTCACCATGAAATAAAAATTGACATTTCTGTTGACAGTTTATTTTTAAGGTGTCCGTGTTACAGTGTAATTATACATTTAAGTACTGTAGTATTATTAATAATAATAAAGTAGGCCTAATAATAATTAACTATTCACTTACTGTAAGGGAAGGGTTGCCATGATTCTTTGGTTTAGGGTCAGTTGCATGTAATAGTGCATAACTGAGTTACTACACATGTAACAAGGACACTGTAAAATAAAGTGCTACCACACTCCTTTTTTGGGGGGTGTGGGATATTGTAAAATGTATTATGAATGATTTATTCATGCACATCATAATTTTTATTTTATTTTGTGTAAAACGTAATCAGACATCCGGCTCTTACTGCATCTGTCAGCCTACACTCAAAGCGTTTACAATCATATCAGAGAATCTCTCCTTAACCATTAGTGGTTATTAAATCTTAGGAAATCACAGGATCCGGCCAAATGATTGGATACAGAATGATGCACTTAAAATGTATCCAGAACATATTTACGGTGAAGATCCACTCCTCCAGTAAGCTCTTTTTCTTTCTAAACTTTGCTTGGTCACGTGATTCCTAATTAATTTTTAGGAATCTGATTACGCCATCCAGATTATACAATCAGTTTCTGTTTGAACTTTCAATACAAGCAATTCAGAATTTAAAAGTGAGTTTTTCTGCATATGAAAACGTTTTAATTGGAAGGAACAACTTTTTGTCATTATACATATACATTCAAGATTAATGATACATCTGTTACAATACATACTTCATTCTGATGTTGGCATCCAAACAAAAATGTACATAATATATATTTTTAAACGATTAGAAACCAGTGCACAATGTTGATAAGGGACGTGACAGTAAACGAGTAACAAAGGTTTCCCACATTCAAATTGGACAGCTCCCCAGGCTAGCACTGTCTCTAAACTGAAGTAAAAAATAGTGTCTGAAATACAGCTGACAGTAGTGTCCTCATAGAAATGCAGGGCTTTTTCTTTATTTACAGTGCAATAATACACATGGAAAGGAGGATAATAAACTGTTTCACAGTAGAAAAAAATTGATGATTAGCCTTTTATGCACCTATCAACAGTCTTTGAGTTTAACATTGCACATGGGTATGACAACGATGATGATGATGTTTTAGAGACTTTGGTACATGAGCTCCTGTCAGAAGTAAACCTTTCATAAGGGCTGAAACATCCCTCGCATTCAACCGGAAACAAAATAAAGGAATTGGCAACATGTGAGGCAGTGACCAACAGTCATGTCATAAGAATTCTTCTCCCATAATCTCTGTCAGCTGTTATAAAAGTACTTGCTTTGGACTGGGACTGATTTGGGCTGTTCAGAATATCATTTTACCATACTACTACTTCTTTAGTATAAAGTATGCGTACTATGCACAATGTGTGAATTTTCCATGAAATACCCTGATGACCAAATGTGCAGTATTTAATCATTTCCAATATTATATGATTGATTAATTTGATCAGCATTCCAAAAGTGGATTTTTTGCACAATAACTAGGCCTATTTCCAAAATACTATTCATGAACAAATAGTATAACTGTATGAAGTACTGGTCAATCCATTTTGAACAGCCTTAATCATCAAATACTTGGAAAATGGGGAAGACAGTAGGCTATGGAAGTGAATCATACTTAAAAATGTGCAACCAGTATGCAATGCGTCTAACAAGAGCAATGAGACACGTTTGATGAAATACAGCCATAATGTGCTGAAAGCAGATCAATTTTAGTGACATTTGTCATTTAAAATAAACATTTTTGAAATGCGTTTCAGTCTGAACAGTCCAATCAGATTTATTCAAGTAGTTGTTTTTCATGATTCGGGACATGGGACGAGTTCATCACTTGCAAGTGTGAATAATCAGTCATAAAGATTGGATATGAAAATAAGGACAGGATTTATGTTAAAGGGTTAGTTCACCCAAAAATGAAAATTCTGTCAGTATTTACTCACCTTCATGTTGTTCCAAACCTCTATGTGTTTATTTGTTCTGCTGTACACAAAGCAAGATATTTGGAAGAATGTTTTAATCAAACAGATTTCATTCCCCATTGACTAGTATGTATTTTTTCCTACTATGGTAGTCAATGGGGAATGAGATCCATTTGATTAAAACATTCTTCCAAACATCTTCCTTTGTGTTCGGCAGAACAAATAAACACATAGAGGTTTGGAATAAACACAAGGGTGAGTAAATACTGACAGAATTTCCATTTTTGGCTGAACTAACCCTTTAACTTCTGTTTAACAGTTTGGGGTTTTTAATATGTTTGTATTTGTAATTGTTAGAATTTCCAAGGATCAGCATTCTCCGCTAAAAGTGATCGGGCAGACCAAACTGTAAGTCCTAGAGACTTGAAAATGTGAGGGATGGTAGTACAACGTCACCTATGCTCGCTCCAATCGACCTGATGGTGGCGCCACAGCAATACAAAATATGTAAAAGCTCATACATTCTAAACCATTCATCACAGGCTCAAGTGTCAATGAAATCCTTGGTTTGGAATCCACATCTGGATTCATGGAATCATCAAAATATTTGAGTATTTTGGATTTTCTAAAACAAAACAAACAAAAAAAACCTACTTTTGCCAACCATTCCTTTGTTTTTCGCCCAAACGGAACCAAACCAGTGCAGAAAGATTTCTCTCGCAGAAAGAGAATGTCAATATATCAATAATAGTTAAAAAACTTTTTTTTTTCTGGATATCCAACATTTCGAAGTGGGCGTGGCCATTTTTCCTAAAGCAGTTATCCCTCTTGAACGGAATGTGATAATTTCACCATTCTCGTTACACCTACAGTATGTATGGCCTTGGTCTGTTGTCACGTGAAAAAGGACACAGCGACTGGCCACTTGGTGGTGCTATAAAATAAAAATAAAAATAGCATTAGCTACACAACAGTCAGTCTGATTGACTTGATAACTGGTACTGCGATTGAGGACATTGGCGTATCTCTATCTTTTTATTAACATCAATGTTAAAAAAGTTGTGCTTTTGATATATAGAACATAATTTATTTTAAATTTTGTGAAATTGTAATACAATTGAATGTGTCCTTGCTGAAAAAAAGTACTAATTTTTTTAAAAATCTTACTGACCCCAAACTTTTAAACAGTTGTGTACAGTATGTGCAGAGTGAACAAAGCATGTGGGGAATAGACAAAGACAACCAGCATCTAAAATGGGACACACTAAAGACTGATTAGTCTCGTCATACTCTTTCCATCATTTGCTGACCCGTGGAAGAGTCTGGACCCTTTCCAGACTTTAGGACAATAAGGGAAGTGTAGTGAGCACCTCAGCCCCTTCACTTCCAGTCATAAAGGAGCATCACAGGTGCGACAGATTCAAAGTGCAAAAGTATGGACACAGGTGGTGAAACGTGTTACAAAGGCAACGTCAACTACTTTTATTCCGAGATCGTCGTCGTCGTCGTCCCCATCAACGAAAAGGGGCAATTAAGACACCAAACAATAAATACTAATACAAGGTTATTGGCACAGTCCTTTTGGTCACACATTGTTTGGACGACTTCTTCGTGGCTTAGTTATTAAAGGAGCTAACGCAGTTTCGTTTGAGGATTTAAAAACTGTGCGCGGCTAAACTGTCCAACGGCGTGTTTTATTCGAGGCGGACATTAGCGTCGTCTCCATTAAGAGTGGAATAATAACATTTGTCGGCCGTTAGGGAAACTGGTTGCGACCCCTGTACGAGGCTTCTCATGTCTAACAAAAGCAGATCTAAAAGGACCTGATTGGTGCGGCGTGTGCTGGAGGTGTTTACAGCAGGAAATGGAAAAGAAAAAACCTCAGTCACAGTGTGCTCAAACACCACGAGCATGCAGACAACGCCAGGGTCTGACACAACGGCATTCTGTGGCAGGCAAACGATACAACGAGTCGAGACGTCGAGGCAGATCCCGGGCAGTCTCAAGCCTTGGGAGGGAGAGAAGGAGATTCGGCGAGGTGGGCAGCAGCCTACTCTCGTTCTCACTTGTTCTCGATTAGGGTCTGCACCTTGTGTACTAGCTCCCGCGCTATCCGGAGGATGTGCTGCACGTCGTGGCGCTCGGCCATCTCTGTCAGAGAGGAACACAAAGAATACAGTGATTCAAAAGAGCGACATTTTCACATTGCTTCTATCACATTTCACTCGGTTGTGCCATTATATTTTAAAGCTGAATTGTGTCTCTTTGTTTAAAGGTACACAATTTGGTAACACTTTACTTGAAGAGGTGCGCATAAGATTAACATGACACCATCATAATCATGACATGTCATGTGTTATGAATATGAAGGAAGTTTTATGCATGTTTATTATGACTGTCATTAAGAGTCATTCGTTCAATTATGACATTTTTAATGCAAATTGTCTTGTTTATAACAACTTGACTTAAACCAATACATCATAACCTGTCATAAACATGACATAGCAGATTAATTATTAGGTGGTTGGTTTTGACATTGGCTGTCATTAACATTTTAATGACAAATTCGATGTGTACCACTGAAGTTGATGTCATTAAAAATATTCATGACACAGTTATGATGGCCTCATGACAGCCAATGTCAAAACCAACCACATGACAGTTTAACTTAATGTCAAGTTGTCATGACAAAGACACTGACAGCAGGTTATGATGTGATGGTTTATGTCAAGATGTCATCTTAATGTCATATTTGCATTCAAAATCCTTTAAAGCTGTCCTCTGTTCAGTTCACTCACCATTAAAGAACTTGATGATATCAGTGAAGTCCATGTTGTTGTCTAGGATAATGTCTCTGTACACCTCCACCAAGGCCAATGCAATGAACAGGACGAAGTGCTTGGAGGAGATGCGAGGGGCGACCCAGATAACCTCCCATACTGCAAACACGTCCTCATAGAGAAGCTCTGACACAGACACATAAAATAAACAGCAAGTTAAACAATGAGGGTACAATCTCTTCACATAGTTTGATAACATACAGGCTCCATTTGAGTGTCTGCGTGCCGCTACCTCTTTTAAAGTCCAGGAGGAACCAGCGGTAACAAAAGTAGAAATGGGTGTAATCTCCATTCTGATGCATGAGCTCAAACAACTCTGAGTCAAGGATCTGAAGAAAAATCACCACGTTAAGAGCTCATAATGTCACTGATTGCATCAGAGGATCAGGCAAATCACAGCGTGACTCAGGCAGGAAGAGGAAGAGAGGTCATGTGTCATGTTACCTGAATCAGTGACCTCATATTGGCAAAATGAGTGTCCATGGCTCCTCCGGTAGGGAAATTCTGACTCATCCTTTTCATCAGCTGAGTAAAACAGCTGTAGGCCAAGTACTCTTTAGAGGGGGTTAAAAAGAAGAGAATATGGTTATAACAATGTTATATTTTATATAGAATTTCAACCTAAAATTTTGTTGAAAAAATATCATTTGAACTTAAAATCTTATTTTCAAAGTTTAAACATGGATTTTTTTTTATAAAATAGAATAATTAAACCATATA
>JAOTRC010000003.1:9520179-9532786 GCA_027497675.1 Cyprinella lutrensis
CATTGTTGTAGGGAAGAAAAATCTTTTTTTCTGGAACTAAACTGTTTCCAAAAATAAATAAAAACATCCTTAAAAAAGTTGTCTTGTAACAAGGAAATATTAAAATGCCAATAGGCACTCTTAGGCTTTATATTAGAAATAAAAACACTACAAATGACTAGACTATGATCTGAAAACCCACAAGACAAAATTTCACATTTTTTAATGACATTAAACTGGTACTTGAAACAGTAGAACCTATCCAATCTTGCCATAGAAATATAATTCTCTCTTGTTTGCGCCCATGTATACTGTCTTTGTTCTTTATATATAGTTCTCCATACATCACACAAATCGTGCTCTTCTATAATCTTTCTCATAGCATATTGAGAAGCTGGATGTGGCTCTCTATGATTCCTATCCATTCCATCATTTGCTGTACAGTTAAAATCCCCTCCAACAAATATGAACTCTTCATCTTTACAGTTTGACAAAATATTGCTTAATTTATCAAAAAGAACAACCCTCTCAGGACCAACAACAGGAGCATACACATTTATAAACACTAAAAACATTTTTTCAAATTTTGCTGTTATTTTCATTAGGTGCCCCTCAACAACATGTTCTACTTCATATGAAATAGGTTTAAAATTTTTCTTAAAAAGTACAGCTAAGCCACCACTACAGTGATTTTTGTGGCTTAAGATAATTGACCCATCCCATTCCATTTGCCAATCATTCTCATTAGAAACATCACTGTGAGTTTCCTGGACCAGCATTACATCAATTTTCTTTTGTCTAGTCAGTTCATAAAGCATTGCTCTTTTCTTGCTGTCTCGTGCACCATTTAAATTAAGTGTGCCCAATCTTATCCTACTCATAAAAAAGTAATATGAGCACACCAAAAATAAAAACTTTACAAGAAAAGAAGAGAAGCTAGACTGTTTCAAATTCATCGTTCAATAAATTAAGTTTTAACTTCTGAACAATTTTCTTCAGCCTGAAAACTTCTTGTTCAGTGAAAGCACCACCCTCCTTCCTTAAAGCCCTGATTGAGTCTACAAACAACTCGCGATCTGGGAAATAATCCTCAACATTTACACCCTTCATGCCCTTCGTTGTCTGAAGAAACATTTTAATTTTGTCCGCTGTATAAGCGCTGCGGACAGATCGCTTCTGTGAAGCTGAGCTCACGGAGTCTGAAGATTCACAATCACTTTCTACAGCAGACTCCACAGCATTACTCGATTCAGAGTCCCCCTCCCTTACATCACCAACAGCTGTTGCTGTAGCTTTTTTATTAGCCCTTTTTCCTTTGGTCTTAGTTTTCCTTTTTAACGTAGGTGTTTTAAACAAACTCTGATCTTCTGTCATGTCAACATCATTCTCTACAAAGGCTTGCTCACTAACCTCAGAAACACTACTTTCTTGCTCATTATCGTTTGTGATCACACTCTCATCAATTACATTTTTTTCAACACAAGGTACTGTATCCTCCGTTTGTACATGATCTATATTGCCACGTATTTCAACTGCATTGTCATTCTGATCTGCGTTTTTCTCGGGACACACGCGTATCACGTGACCCTCTTGTCCACAACCAAAACACTTCATCGAATCTGAGGTAGCAAAAATAACATACTGAAAATCGTCAATCTTAAACTTCATGGCTAGATTCAGCCCTTCATTCTGGTTATTTAGGATCATGTGTACCTGCCTCCTAAAAGAGATGACGTGTTTTAACTGTGCTGATTTACAACCGAGTGAAATATTCTTCATTTTTGACACAAGCTTGCCGTGTCTGGACAATTCCCTTTCAATCATTTCATTTTTAATAAACGGTGGGACGTTTGACAATATTATTCTTTTCGCTGGTTGTACTAAGGGCATGACTGGAGCAAGTGAATCATTCACAACAATCCCGGTCTCTACAACTTGATTGACTTTATCAACATTGTCCAAAAACATAACTATTACGCTATTCATTCTTGACGCGGAAAGAATGCACTCATGACCAACAACAGCAGCGACAGCGAGGACGCAGTCCTCAACTGAACAACGCTCCGCGGGTACAACTTTAAAGCCATGCCGCCGCGTCAAACTTTCTAAACTCACGCGCGGAGACGCCACCATAACGATCAGTGCAACACTGACCGACGACGATCCTCACAAACACTACACCCTTTTACTCTATTTACCTACCGAACAAAACCGCAAGAGATAGAAAAAAGGTAGAAAACTCACTCGTACCGTAGAGCTCACTCCAACAAACACTCACGCTCCGTCCACAAACTCCCAGCATTCACGAGAGAGAGAGAGAGAGAGAGAGAGAGAGCGATAGAGGAGCCAAGAGGTTAGCGAAATCTCAGATAACCAAGATGGAGGCTTTCAGCGAATACAGTTGCACTACTCAAATCACACATCTTCATTCGGTAGAAAAATAGTAATTGAAATTTGATCAAAAAAGATAAACCCCAGAGTGACCTCGAGAGACTCAATATTTCAGCATATTAGGGCAGCAGTCCTGAGATTACACCAGCCTCATAGCAGCAAGCTGGGGTGAAAAATCATCTCGATAAGCCAAAGAACACATTTTTTCCCCTTTATTTGAAGTCATAGATCAGCCTCACAGATGAAGGACCATGGCAAGATGGACAAAGGTCACTGTAGGGTTTCGATGGGTTTACATTTGACTCAAGCAGGTCTAAATGAGACAATCTTATTTTGTGATGGTGTACTGCAGGAAATTGATACTTTTCCATACAGTTTTCCATACTCACAACAGGTTCTTCCTATGCTGTGGCCTTGCAAGAACTCAAGAACATCGTCTTCACAGAGCAGTTAAAGTTTCTGTCAGAAGTGACTGAATTTATAAGAATGATATATGACATAAGGACCATTGGACCACTGAGAAGAATTTGAGCTCTGCAGTCCGAGTCATTCTCATTACACAATATCCTCACGTGTATCAGCCATTGTGCGTCTATAAATAGTATGAAGAAAACTTTGCACAGAGTGTGAAAACGTTTCCGGAAAATGGAGATAATATAAAAGCATGTTGCTATTCATAAATCGAAAAGGAATGTGCATCTGACACCTCAATAACTACGAAAGATGGTACCTCATAAACTATTCAGCAACTTGATTCACTGCTCACATAGAGAATAAACATCACAGCAGAGGACAAAACGGATGCAGCGGACATAAAGTATACATCCGCCATCTCAGGACAAGTCTTTGCTAGACTGCTCTTGGCTCCGTACAGTATATTGTAGATTCTCTGTGTGCAATGAAAACCCAGATGACATACTGCTATGGCCAAATGAACACCATATAGTGAGGAAGACTATCCACAATACAATCGAACTTGTATTTCTGGTGTGATGATAATGAAATAAAACCAACTATGACTTTTACATTTCATAACCAACCTTTTATAACCAACCATTTATCTTTCAATGATGATAACTCCTACTGCTGTGGATTAAATACAAAGTAAGTCACGTCACTAGAGTGGCTAACAGTACATTCATGCTACTCATTTTCTCATTTCTCATTTTTGTTTATACATGAGTGTTGAACATATAACTTGTAGAGCATGGTGTAACTAGCATCATGCTCTACAGATTGACCTAAAGGATAACGTTATGTGATAATGTAGTTATGTGATAATGAAATATTCTTTAATGTTGATTTTGATGAAAGATGTCACTTCTACTTACCAAGGCTGCATTTATTAGACAAAAAAGTAAGTAAAATTGGGAAAAATTATTACAATTTAAAATAACCTATTGATATGAATATATATTTAAAATTGTACTATAGGCAGTACTCAGTGTGTGGAGTGAGCAGTACTAATATATTATTAATATATTAACATTCCATTGTGAATCTAGGATTAATTACAAGGCGAGAAACAGGCCCTGAACAATACACTAAGCAAGCATTGAAACATGTGGTGTACATTGTTGAACTCAGTGAACAAAAAGGCCAAGACTCTCTCCTCTGGAAGTGCAATGATGACAATTTGCACAATCACTACTTCCATTCACAGTTAGTCTCATAGATTGGACAAAACCTCAGGATCTCCTGCTTCACCCATCTGAGAAAGCCTGAAATAGCTTAAAAAAGAGTCTGAGATGATGCACGGGAAAGATAACAAGCAAGCTGTAGTTCTCGAGGAGATGTTTCTTCACGGTGAATGAAAAATGGCTTAACGATTTGGAAATGAGAAGTCTGTTTTGTCTAAGCGACACCAGTTTAGTTGTTGTTTTGGTCAAGTTTTCCCCACAAAGCTGACATTGGTCGCTCCAGGCCTTGCCCATCTGTCTTTATTTTAAGATGAATTTGTTTTCACATGTGCAGGGTATTCCTTACTGATCCCTGTGCAGGAATGCTCAGAAAAACTGGCAGAAGCTTTGAATCCAAATCCCTCTCACTTTGACTCTAGGATGCTGTCTTAATTTCCCCTGGTTACGGACGAGCCGCCAAGGCAGACGAGCTGTCAAGGTAAACACCTGTCCAGCTAGTAAGAGCAACATTCCAAGAGATCATTCCAATTTATCTCCACTCACTCTTCCCTCATGTGGGAGTAATTATGCCGTTCTGGAGGCTCCCAGTTTTTCCAGCTCTGCCTGCATGCCAGATCTCCTCGGCCCGAGCAACCATTTGACGCTGATAACACGAAGCAATCCATTACTCTGAGCAAGCCATTCATCACACTGTGGCGGCTGGACCTCAACTATGAGATAAACGTGCTGAGAAACCAAAGCACCCATCCATTCCGTGGCCCCTGGCAAACTCGACCCAGATGATTCGGTCCCAGGCAGACATTAAGGAAGTGTTATTAATGTGCCGTCCTGCCAGAGCTGACTATCTCTGATGGGTCTGGTAGAGGGACGCCCCTGTGCGGATGTAGCAGGTGCACCAGGTGGGTCCAGCAGATCCCACAAGACCCTCCATCAAACCTCCATGCTCCTGCAGCAACAGCAGCATTGACCCTGCTGTCATGATGAAATCTTTCCCTACATACTAGAGCAAAGAAGGGCAGGAACAACTCCGCTAGTGGCAAACACGTTCCAATCTTATCAAACACGCTATCAGAATAACTGTTCTGACCCACAACATGAGTAATGAGTCATTTGCATAGGTAGGATGCGCATCTACAATCTATCACAATCTTTAAAGGGGGGGGGGTTACAATAAACTTCAATTTATTTTATATATTTATATATTTATTTTATTTTATTGAAGTTTACAATAAACTTCAACTTTATTGTAAGCCGCACTCTCCTCTGTCCCCTGAACGACCAGTCGACTTCCTGATTCTATGAAACCACTCCCTTAGAAACAAGCAGTGGGCTCAGACAACTGCTGCCTCTGGTTTTAAAGTTGGAACTGCTTCATGTTTTAGTAACAGTTTCTTGTTGAATCCGGCATTGAATTGGTGGAGATTCTGGAAGCGATCACATATATTTTATAGGGAAACAAATATTTTTTGTGGTAATTTTTATATCTATTTAATATAAACATACATTTTACATCTATTTAAATATAAACTATTTAATATCAAAAGAAAATAATCCCATTAACTAAAATACATGGTTGAGAAAGAAACTAAATCTTTCTGAAAATAAAATATTTTCTTAATTTTATAATTATTATGCAATGAGAATGTATTTACTTGGATTTTGTCCATGACAGGGTGGACATATTTTGGGGTTCGCCAGTACTGTCTTCTTAGAGTTAGTTGACAAAAAAAAAAGTGTTGCAGGCTTGACCAACATGCATTTCTAACAACCTACATGGTCTCCTTAATACAACACATGAAGATAAATAGTTAAATGGAATATGTCCGCTTTTTATTCTGGAAATTGTGAAAGTCTCAAAGGCACTCTATGGTGTTATTGAGTCATCTAATGTTGCATTACATTTATAATGCATGATGTTGAAACAAATGTAAAAGGCTGATGGACTGTGCTGATGTTACTGTTTATTCTTTTTCTCTCTCCTACCCTTTCTGGGTAATAGTAATCTGTGATGCAATTGACTGCATACGGAAATGCATTCCACGCCCCAACACACACACACACAAAATAATGCTATAAAGCCCAATGAAATCACATTACTATCGATTTTGCTCATTTGAACCCTGCCCTCAATGTTAGATGAATTCTCTCAATCTCAAATAACCGATATTCAAGGATTATTCATCCAAAACGCAAATTTATTCAAGTAACAATGTTCAAAGGTAAGAGCTTTACAATTATTTTCTGTTGTGAATCTTTTAGTCTTCAACCTGTTGAATCTGTGAACATTTTGAACAGAAAAACTGTCTATGAAAGCAGCTCAACTGTGCATGTCAACAGATGACTTTGATGTTGTCTTCTTTGATTATTAAGTTAGTTGTGGTATTTATGATTTTGAGGGCAAAATAATTATTACAAAAGTTCGTTTTTATTCTCTTGCACAGAGAACCATTTGCATATCGAAATGATTATCTATGTCCTCCTGTTCCCGGGTAAGAAACACATCTCACTCTTTAAATAGTGCAAATATAGTCAGATAGTTACCAATGTTCACATCAAAACTAAAAGTTTATGGGTGGACATAATTTATGGCCAGTACATTGTCTGCTTGCAGTTAATTGACAAAAAGTGCTGCACGCTTGACTAACATACATTTCTAACACAAATAGCTCAACTAGATACCAAAAAAAAAATCAAGGCTGAAATTTTGGAATAAATCAAAAAGAAATAATCTCTAAAGTTACGTGATTGCTTGAAATAGTTTTGGTGTGAACCTTTTGTAGCATATGGCTAGCGAGTTTACCATGTCCTTAATTTGATATGATAAAAGTCTTTTTAGATCTCCCATTGTCTCTATACATTTACATACTGTGTCTTTCATTTTGTTTTTATCCATGTATAATTTTTCTTTAAGGAATTATAACACTATAATTTTGCTATCCAGAGATCATAATTTATTTCACTGCACATTCAAATACCTTATTACTTTACCTTTAACCTTATTTATTTTCTACATTTTCTTTCTCAGCTGTGTATTGTGAAACGAAAGCAGATTATGGAACACTCTCAGCATGTGTCAACAAAAACCAAAGCCTAGTCATCGATTGTGGTTACCCAACTTGTAAGGAGCACTACACACCCTTTAACTGCAACTTCTATGCTGTTGAAGAAAACATAAGAAAGCTAATTGGCAGCTCAGACAGGGCAATGGAAAGCAGCACTGTTTCATACTTACCGGTAAATGTTACATCTGGAACATGTCGACTCACTATCAACGAGCATGCCACCATTCACAATAACAAGACCAAGATTTACATATGCAGTCTGTCACGGAGAACAAGTAAAGAAGAGAGGAATCTGACTGTGACCAAGGAAACAATACAATACAATGACAAAAGTAAAGGTTAGTATCAGTGGATTTGATCACAAGAAAATTGACAGGAAAATAAAGGTAAATGTGCAAAAATATGTGAAAGATACAGACGACTTAATCATTCATTTCACTAAAGATGAATGAGGCTGGGGGAAAAACAAACAGAAAGCTTTATTCTCACTAAATTGTATAACATGCCAAAATACAATTAAAACCAGGGTTGAACACTTCAAAACACTTGATAAAGATGATTAATGCAAATGTAGGTAATGAAATGTGCTATGGTGGTTGTTTTTTAATCAGTGCATTATCCTCCACCCTTTAACAGATTAAGCCTTCTTTTTCAGAGCGACCCAAGGTATGTGCCTCGGCTGGACCATTCCAACATGTCTCGAGTTTGCTGTGGTCAATGGCATATATTTTCTTCCAAGAAACATACTTATAAAATCAAACTACTCAAAACCTATACTCACAAGAGTGGAGTGTGAATAGGAAACATTGTGGAATGGAATATAAATGACAAACTCACATAAATAGGAGATTGATTATACTTAAATTTATTAGGACCAGGCACCCACTGAAGGGGTTTATCATATACATACTTACTGCATTGTATAACACCACACGTTTCATGCTCTTTCTACTTTTATTTCTTCTATTTTAACAATACCCAACAGTGTATGCATGCATCATGAGACAATTTTGTGTGTGTTATTTTCTAAACACAGTGAACATTTATATTACAATATCACCACATCTCAATTTTGTTATTTTCTGTTTAATAACGAGTCCTCACAGGTTTTACCTTTTGTTGCCACATGTTTTTTTTAATAGTCTACTTATTTTCGGATCATCAATTATCAATAAGACGCACATGATTTTCCCCCATTAATTCTGTTTAAGTCCTCATTAAATAAAAATAAAAAACCCTATTTACTTTATTAGGACACATTACTGGTCTTACTAATTCATCCTTGCAAGTTAATACACAGAATAAATAAAATTTGTCTTGTTAATATTTAATAAAAATGTGAAAAGTAGTCTACTTCTGGTCTCAAATGGCATTTATTTTCCTGGATAAAACAATTAGCGTTGGCATAGCTTGGAACAAGTCGACAAGGCATGTCGAAACCTACCAGCGCATTTTTTCTATGCAAGTCAAGTCAGGTCAATTCACCATTATCAATATAGTGCTTTTTACAATTAAGATCGTATCAAAACAGCTCCTCTCCAATGGCTGTGCTAAGTTGATAAATCTTGGCAGGACCTGGAACACGCTTTTGGACACCGATCCAGAGCATCCCAAACACATTCATTCATGCTGACAGCAGGAATGTCCACCAGAGCTGTTGCCATTGAATTGAATGTTCATTTCTATACCATAAGCCGTCTCCAAAGGTGTTTCAGAGAATTTGGCAGTACATCCAACCGGCCTAACAACCGCAGATCATGTGTACCCAGACTACCAACATCCGCCCAGGACCTCCACATCCAGCATCTCCACATCCTGCAGGCGTACCTACTAGTATCATCGGCGATGATGTCCTGTGTTGGAGCTGATGATTATGTGCGCATGCGCAGACACCGAACCGCTCGGTTGCCTTTTGTAAACAAGAAGAGCACGAGAACAGTAAACGGTGAGATGTAAATTAAATCCCATGTTTCTTTTCAATATTTCAACACCAATTTCACGATAGCTATACGTATATGCAAATTATCGTTCGTGGCTCATTTAAAACATGCTTCGTTATTCGTCTAACGTTATGCTTTCCAGATAGCTGTGGTACTAGTAGCTAACGTTAGCTAGCTATCGTTGGAACCGAGTCTATAATGTCCATTTGTATGGCTTATGAATCTATGAATATAAATTCGGTATTTATTAATTACATTATAAAATATATACCTTGTAATACACAACCAGGGTAATAATGTAAGGAGGAAGTGACTCCTGTTGGCCAGTTCTGTTAATAATGGTTAACTTGGTGCTAAGGTTTAAATAGTTGGTTTTCTCTTTTGGCTCCATTACAGATTTGATCAGGCAACAAGAGTAAAAGGCACTTTTTCCTGTTACATACTGACTGTGGATATGAAAGGGTTAGTAGCAAGTCTTACTGATTAGAAATGATCTGAATATGTGCTGCAGTATAATTACACTATGATCTAAAATATTGTTTTCAGACAACAGAAAAGTTCTGAACCTGATGTCAATGTTCCAGTCATTGAAGAAGGTATATCAGATTAAGCAATGCAGGAATGTCAGTTTTTATAAAATATATATTTTGAGAATTGATGTGTGTGGTTTCTTTTCCCAGGGGCAGTTGCTACTGCAGAGGACCCATCGGCAATCACAACTATTCAGTCTGCATCTACGTTTTCCTCGGAGCAGCCGATCAAATACCTCTTCAAGACAGAGGGAGCTGGGGGGCAGGTAGGGGAGCTGTACCCTCCCTCAGGGCAGGTAGGAGACGGGGAGGAAGAGTATATTCAAACCTGCCTGAGTAAGAACTTAGGCCCAGTTTTACACCTGGTAGTGACATTCGTCTCATCTGATCACAAGTCAGTCAAGAAAGATAGGCTCACTTTTGCTCTCAAACATACCACAGACATGGCCTTTTGAGTGCTTTTGGAGAACAATTTTACAAGTTTATTTAATGCTGCTGTCCATACCAGACAGATGTTAATACCAGGTTTAAACCAACCTAAATTCTTCCCATAGAAGGTTCTTTCTGATGCACGATTCAGAAAGATTTAGCTGTGACCTCTCTTTTTTCACTTTAGGAAATATGTACAGACGAGTGTAGTTTTGAAAAATGATATTGCATAACATCATTTTCCATCTCAATTTTCTTCAGGTTACATATCGAGTAATCCAGGTAGCAGATGGACAGCTGGAAGCTCAAACTGATGGTGCAACAGCTGTTAGTGTAGTTACTGGGTTTCCGGCTACAACACAGCCTGTCACACAGGTGGAAAAGCCTTTATTTTTTTACCTGAAATAGATAATAAATCTGATAACAAATAACTTAATTGAAATCTGTTTTTCAGGCGGTTTTCTCTCATTCAGAAGGCTTAGATGGAGATGGCACGGAAACCCATTACACATATTATCCTGCTACTATCTCAGACGCTGCAGCAGGCACAATGGTGACTAGTGTTCAGGCCTCAGATGCTCTGCTTAGTCAGAGTGCTCCTGCAGGTACATCACCCTTTTCAATTTCGCATGAAAACACAACAATTCAACAGTTATGTTGCAAAGCAGCTTGGGTTTTCTTTATATTGATTTGTTTGTTGTTTTTTTTGCTCCTGGTTTAGGGCAGTTGTATGTTATGATGTCTCCGCAGGAGGTCCTTACTGGAGCCAACCAGAGGTCTATTGCACCTCGTATACAACCTTACAATGCGTAATGTTGCCTTTTCCAGCCTCTTAAAAGCACTCAGTCGTTTAATACATTTCTCTGTTCAGTTATTGCTGTTTTTCTATCTTTATTGACCACAGTGACCACAAACAATAATAAAAAATAAAAATAATTTAAATTTATTAAAAAACTCCTCAATTTATTATTTTGATACTAAGCATGCCATTATTCTATTTTATATTAAATGTTAAAATATAGTGTATTTAATTAAGCTGTTAAACATATAAACATGAAAAGGTGTTTGGGGACACTATGCAGCTTTTTTAACAGCTTGAGAGATATTGAAATGGTTATATGACTTCTTTCGGGTTGAATGGTGGGCGTCTCGGGTTGAGAAATTTGCATAAACACGTCCAAACCATCTTCATGGTTCATATATATATATAAATACTATATAAATGTGAATATGTTCATATTTTAGTAAATGCATTTTGATTTAAGAATCTTTAGACATTTGCACTGGAAAAACAACTGGAAGACAAATATACTGAGGAAGAACATCACTTTTTTGTAGTGTGATCTGAAGAGACAGTAAAAGTTATTTCCATATTCTAGTTGTAGGGAGCAGAGGTATTTAAGCTACTGTTGCTAATACAACTCATTGTTTCTCTCTAGACATTAACATTTTGAATTCATGGATTAGCTTATGGTTCCAAAGAAGAAGAAAAAAACAGTTGTAACACTTTTTCAATATTTGCAGTAAGTCAGAGGGACCAAGAACTTCTAGAGATGATAAAAGGCGAGCTCAGCACAACGAAGGTAAAGGTTTTCGAATGAAAAATGATTACATGCAGTTTGTTGCGTAATATGATTTTGAGTGATTATTTTCAAACCACTTTACAGTTGAGCGAAGACGTAGAGACAAAATTAACAACTGGATTGTTCAGCTCTCAAAAACAATTCCAGACTGCACCATCGATGCCACTAAAACTGGACAGGTATGTGTTAGTTATGTGAATGTAATTGTATCAGCAATATCTATTGGATAGGCTGTATGATAATGCCAAACATCACATAAACAAACAGGAAAAGAAGTCTCATTGTTGGAGAAAGTGTTACTGGCAGTAGAATTGACAGCAATATCTATGGACTTTTAAGGTTATCAGCTAACCTAGCTAGATCTTTTTATTGTTGATGTGTTATTCGATTGAATCTTAATGTAGAAAAATAAATACCTTCGATATCAGTCTGCATATGTGATGGACATATGTTATGCTCATCTTTGATCTGAGTAAAATGGCTCTTTATTTAACAAAGCACCTACAAAAGACCTAACATAACCCGTTATATCTGCTGTTGTGTGTTACAGAGTAAGGGTGGGATTCTATCAAAGGCCTGCGATTACATTCAGGAGCTGCGACAAAGTAACAGCCGGTTAGGAGATGAAATGAACAGCCTTGACAGGTTGAGGATGGATAATCAACTGTTACGGCAAGAGGTATTTTACTTGTTTGCATCAATTAGGGCTAATTTTAAATCTAGATTAAATTAGTCTAATAACTCAGTTGCACTTTAATTATAGTTTTAATCCTAGACTAGTTTCAATTTTACAGTGAACCTGAATCTCAAAATTAGGGCTGTCAATTAATCGCATCCAAAATAAAAGTTTGTGTTTACATAAATGTGGGTGCACTGTGTATAATTATTTTATGTATATAAATACTGTTACTGTATAGTTGCTTTGAAAAAATCTGTGTTGTATTTCCCAAAAACATTGTGAGCCTAAAGTTTTTGATAGCCAGGGACGCAACCAACTTTTTCGGTCTGTTCTGCACTATTGGCTCTAGTCGGACCATGGTGGGTTATCAGTGT
>JAOTRC010000003.1:9547662-9558981 GCA_027497675.1 Cyprinella lutrensis
AGTATGTGTATTTTTTAATTTTGGAGCTTATACAGTTCTCATTAACTTTCATTATATTTAAAAAAAGTGTGGGCCAGACATTATTCAAAAATTACTCTTTTTTTAAGTGATTGGGTTATTCTCACGAAAGCTTGGTTTAAAAAATTTCAAACATGAAAATTAAAAAATTCTTGATTTAACAAAAAAACAAAAAAAAAACAAATCAGACATTAGAAACAAAGTCTGGCTAATTTGTGAATAGTGATTTAAAACATTCACTTAAAATTTAAGACCTTTTTTTTGAGCATAATTTCCAAAACAAGTCCTAAAAAATCTCATTACCGCAACAATGTGAAAACATCAACAAATAAATTTCCAGATTTTCAAAAACGGTTTATTAACGGTTTATTGTCATGCACAGTTACTTCGAAATCTAAAATAATATTTACTTTTAAATTAGCATTATTTCATTTTTTTGTTTAATTTCTCTCATTACCGCAACACCTTCCACAATCTACAACCTTTTTATATATATATATTTAATGAAACCTGACACATTTTCAAAATGACTTGACAAACCTGAAAGGACATACAAGTTTGTAACATTTCATTCTTTGCTGAACCGTTAACTCTGACTCCACTAACCAGTCCTTCTCATTATTCTCTTGCTCATATTACGTATATCACCGTTTCTTTTGTCACAAGGTAGCGTTTCCCAGTAGTCAGTCTGCCCGTATAATGCTGTGGTTTTGTCTCAGGGTCACGCTGTGTAAATGTCATCAACTTCCTTCCTGAAAGATGACAGAGCAGGAGATGAAATGGCAACCATGACCTGGTGTATAAATACTGAGATCCTGATCATCTTCCGTACTCAAAGGCCACATTGTGTCCCTCGCAGGATGCATTTCATGTTTCTGTTGTGATGTGATGTTCTGTGGATACAAGTGGGCCGTCAGCTGTCCCCGTTGCCTGTCCTGGTCTGACCACATTTGCCGACAGCCCTGCAGGTGTTGGCTGGCCATGTTTTGGGATGAACAGCTGTGCGCTCTGTGTGGCAGGGATGGCAGCTGGTACTTGTGGGCCTTGTGGGATAGTGTCTATTGCTCTTGCCGGTCGTCAGTGAGATCAGTCGTATCTTTTTCTGCTTCCTTTTTGGCTCAGCTCCCTCGGTGGCTGCTGGGAGAAAGGAAACAGATGTAGGCCGGCACACTAGCATCAATAGGGAGCGAACCTCTCCTCCACCTCTGAAAAAGAAAACAGACACAGGCACAAGAGTGGGATCCACAGAAGCAGTTGTTCAAAGTCAGCCTACTCTTCCACTCCTCCACTGTTTATAAGGGGCCTGTATCAGTGTGTGTTCTCTCATTTGTGAGTCCTCCATCTGTGGCGGTTGTGCGATTGCCAGAATGAGAGCTGTGTGTCCAAATGCGGGTGTCCTTCCACCCTCCTGCTCAGAATGAAGCTCTGAAACGGCTAAAAATGTGAAATATGGTATTATTTAGAGTGTTTTATGCCTGCTAAAGCTGAGTTTTCAGCAGTCATTACTTCAGTTTTAGTGTCACATGAAATAAATATGCCGATTTGGGGCTCAGGAGACCATGGAAGCTTGTTTTCGCCACAGAATAAAATATTTTAAAAGATAATTGCGAATTTTTATCTGACTTAATTTCTCTGAATTGTGTGATATAAACTCTTTTGACTTTTTTTCCACTATTGCTCAATTCTAAGATAAAAAGTCAAGATGTAAACTTGCAATCGTGAGTTTAATTTTGCAATTACCTTTTTTAATTGTCATTCTGTGGCAGAAACAAGCTTCCATAAGAAACTGTTCTCATGATTGAAAACTGTTGTAAGCTTTTTGTAGAAACCGTGATATTTTCTTAGCTTCTTTAATGAGTAAAAGGAATCAAAAGAGAAGCATTTATTTGAAATAGATATCTTTTGTAACATTATAAATGTATTTTAATGCTGCTTTTGATTGATTTAATGTGTCCTTACTATTATAAAAGTGATTTATATTTAGAATCTTGACATATAGGCTTTAATACTTTTGAGTGCATACAGTCCTGTACTGCAGTACATTATACGCTGACATTAGTTATCTGTCTGCAAAACTAGTTGTTCTTCTGGATTGCAGTGACTCTCTTGAGCCTCTGGCAAAGAATCAGGCTAAACGGAAGATCTGTAAACAGGAAACTTAGGGATGCAGAGGTCTGAGCTGTGGGATTTCCCCAAAGAGCCGGTGTGTTCATGCCTGTTTGGTCAGATGGAGGATTATGAAAGACACTTTGCGGAGATTATCTGCAGTGATTTGTGGAAAACGGTTAGATGTATCATTAAACAAGAACAAAAAAATTGAACAGGCAGTAAACTTGTAAAGTTAATCTTATTTACAGGCTGCTGGTTGCAAATGCTAAAAGCCATAATATAAATATCCACAAAATGTATTCTCAGTTTAGATCATTTATATCATACATACCACAAAACAAAAGATTTTGCTAATGTAAGTGAGCTGGGCCAAAAAAGCATTATGCTTTTAAAGACAAATCTTTTCCCCTTTCCATTTATGTTTTTTAGTTCAATAGACTTGAGGATATAGATGTACAAATTTATTGATTAAAATTGGCATGGAAGACTTTACTGATCACAGCTTTTTGAACGAACAGTCATAATTATTTCATTCTCAAACTGTATGTGTCACTGGAATTTGTAAAGAGTCACCCCCCTAATGCACCTTCAGCAAAGTGTATATGAGTAATTCAGGGTAAATTGGAAATAGCTTGTAAGACATAAAAAGTCATCTAAGGACATGGTGGTGTGTGTGGGCGCTTGGGCGGTTATTCAGTTTTTATCTTGTTTTAAGAAGCATATTTGGTTATATGATGGGAAAATATTACTTGAAGCTCTATGACCTACTTTAAATTTTAATCAGTGGATGTTTTCTCTATCATGCTTCGTATGCACGTTAAGATTTTATGTTGTCATGAGCCTTTTTTGATTGCCGTAAAAACGGATGTGTTGTGTTTTGTCAAATGTCATCCTCTTGTTAACTTGTAAACCTCTTCGGCCTCTTTCCCTTTTTAACTTAGTGCATACTATGCATGAGAAAGTATTTCAGGCCTATTACCTCTGTGATTAAGTCTGCTACACTGTAGAGTGAGATGACTTGATCTGCGCTGCTTTTTTTATGAAAAAGTGCTGGTCTGTTCTAATAGAAAAATGAGGAAATTAAAAAATGTAAATTAAATGTAACTAACCATTTCAAATCAATCGAAACATATATTATATTATTTGAATTATATTATGTATTTAAAACCACTAAACAAATTCATCAACTATTACGGAGGACAAAACGCTTGACTTTTTTGAGAGTTTCATGTCTTGTTTGTTGTCAAGTGAAATGCCATGAGCCTAATTAAACTGATATTTTAGCACAGAATATCTGTTGCTGAAAATGTGGCTAATACTAATACAACATTTAGCCCAGTGATTGTCTCATGTGCATTGTAAAGCACACTTTGGTATTAAAAAAATCCCTTTCATTATGTGTAATAGTTCATAATTCCCATGTTGTTGGCATACACAATCATGGAAATTTTATGAATTTCAAGGCTTTTTTTACGATCTAGTCGTTTATTTATGTTCAGGTGTTGACTGCTGTGTTCTACAGCAATTAATTAGTCTTTTCAATGAACAAATAGTATTCTAAAATGTTATCGCAAAGCTGTGTTTCATACTAAAAAAAGGGTTAAGACTTAAGGAATACACATATGACCCAGAGGCATCATTATGGGGAATCAATGGGGTGTCCGGCCGAAGGTGGAATATTTCAAGGGGTGGCAATGAGGCTTGCCCGAAAGAAATATACATGCTCGGAGAGGCCTATAGTGGAAATACAGGGGAGGGACCGTGCACACGGGAGATTCGCCATGCAAAATCCGCAGACCCATGGCATTTCTTTGCCATTGGCTCGTTTTATATTGATCGAAGCTGATTGGCTTTCTAAGCGAAACTCTATTTCTCGTCATCCGATGGAATTCGGAGTGACAACGAAAGGGAACTGAAATATACAGATTATCCCTGTCTCTGGGTAAACTCTTTCCTGTTCGAGGTCTTTGCAGGACAGAGCTTAGGGGAAGTCTTGGTGTACAGTGAGGTTTCACTTCAGTGGTAAAAGTTAAAATAAGGCAATGTGAGGTCTTATGATGACCTGTTCACACAGGCTGAAACACTCTAATACATACATCCCATGTAACCACAGTCTCACTTAGTTTGCGCTTTCAGAACAGAAACCGTCTTTCAATATTTTTTTCCTATGATTCAAGGTTCAAGTTTTCTGAAAATGGCTAATTAGGGTGTATTCTTACCCTGACTTTTTTTCATTAAGGTCTTAAAGAATTGTGCTAAAGATTTTAAAGTATTTAATGCTATTATATCAGAAGGAACTGTAATTAAATTTCAGATAAATTAATAGTAATCCCTTATGTTTCTTTTCCAAGGGAACACATTTTGTGCGGGGCTCCGTAATACGCAAATAAATTCCAGCCAAATATACTATCATGCATAGTTAGAAAGATAAGGTTTATCAACTTTCAAATTGATAATTAAATTTAAAATGTTTTCCATGTTTTATTGCTGATCTCAAAGTTTGTGTGTTGAAACTCCACTCTATTTTTGCACAAATGTATCTGTCACTTTGTAGAAGCTAGTCAAATAAAGATTAAAAAACCATGAACAAAAGTATGCAAGATCAAAGAAAATATGATCCAAACTGCATTAAATACTGAATACTTTACATTTAAGGTGCATCTTAAAAAAGCTGTACTCGTTTTAAAGCAGAACTCTCACTTTAAGAAGCAATCACAGTCTGTATGAGAGACACTGAGGTGTGAGAGAAGTGTCTCCCACGCAGCATATCGGCTTTTTCACTGGCTCATGTGTTAGAAATTATATATAAACACACACACACACATATATATATATAACCATCTCATCTCGTTTTACACATGTTCCACTGTCACAGACCTCAAAACAGTGTCATAGTGTGAGCTGTGAGCACATAGTCTATTAGATTCAAAATGACACATGGTCCATTGGAAAATGACCAAGTGCATCTTGGCTCTTGTAAAACAGCTCATAGACTTCAAACATATTCTGATCATGTATGCTTGCTCAGGCCTGCACTTTAAGCAGTTGCGTAAAGTCCACCTGTAATAAAAATCAAGTTTTTAATAGTTTGTATGTCTATGGTGTTTTTAATGTGCTTTAAGACAAACCAATGTGCAAATTCACAAGTCAACACTGTTGCTGAGTATTTTCTCTTTAAAACTGTTGTGATCTAAATACAGTCTCAAAAACACAGGTTCAAATTTCTGATGTTAATTACATCACAAACTACCACTACATCTACAACAAACCAATCACATCAACATGCTGGCTGGCTATTGCATATCATATGCTGTGAAGCAAGAGAGTCTCAAGAGAAGCTATGTTATCCATGTATATCTTTCTGTTGATATGAAAAATCGATGTTGTGTTGAGCTATCGACGTTCTAAGATGTTCAAAGCATTTCTAAGGATACTGAGGCAGCTGTTTGACTCAGAGATGGGGAACTTGTAACTACTGCTAATTAGCTAAAATATTTTCTCTTTACAGGCTGAAAGCTCTGGCATCAACTGGAGGCAGAAGTGTTCAGCTTGCATGTGACTGGTGAGCTTTCCTAACCGCACCCCTCCTCCTTCGGACCCAATCTCCTAAAGTTTATTTCCAACCTGCTTCAGCACACCTGAAGACCATGATTATCTGGTTTGGGTGTGTTTGTTTAGGGTTTAGCAAAACCATAGATGTGCTGTGTCCCAATTTGCATACTATCCGTCCTAGACAGTATTTGAAATTAGAATTAGTATGTCCCAAATCATAGTATATTGAAATAAGTTTTCCAAAGATACTCGGATGGTCTACTTTTTCCGTTTAGAAAACAAAGTTCAAATCTGTGCACACTGTAATGGCTAAAATTGCCCAGTGCCACAACCACGTTGAGCGTTAGAACTGGATTAGAACTACAAACACGGTGGATGTGCGAGTGGTAGGAGTGGTAAAATGAGCCTATTTCCAAAAAAAGTGGAGTATCCCTTTAAAAAAATCCAGCCTCTGTTCTCCTTCCCTGTGTACCACCGTTTTAGCAGGCTTTATGCCTTTTCACATTGGTTCCCCAGGAGGACCATGGTTGAAGCCCTCTGTCTAAAGTAATTTTACTGCCCTCTAGTGCTTCATTTTCATAAATCCAGCTGTTCTATACATAAAACAAGCAGAATAATTGGTTGACAGTTACAATTACACATACTTTATATGCTGGTTTAGCTATGCTTTAGAATTTATAATCATGTGCATGTGTCTCCTCAGGCTTTTCTCACATTTGGATGACCCTTTCCTGGACGACCCTTTACCCAGAGAGTATGTGCTCTACCTGCGCCCCAGTGGGCCTTTACAAAACCAGCTTTCCCATTTTTGGCAGCAGTCTCGCTTAACTTGTGGAAAGAACAAAGCTCACAACATATTTCCACACATCACACTCTGCCAGTTCTTTATGGTGAGTCACAATTTCTATTTTAATCTCGGATCTATTCTAATTATGCTGTCAATTTTTACATTTCTTAATTTTCTGTGTTTACAGTGCCCAGACAATAAACTAGTGGATCTGTGTGAAGCTCTGCAATCTACAGTGAATCAGTGGAGAGGGCGTTTCCCCAGCCCTTTGCCCCTGGAGCTCTACACATCCACCAACTTCATCGGCCTCTTTGTGGAGGAGCAGGTGGCTGAGACACTGAAGAAGTTCGCGGCTGACTTTGCTGTGGAGGCTGCCGCTAAAGCTGGTGGGGAGGCGTGATCAGAGCATTTGTCACAGATGGTGCCTGGATAGTGCTCACGTTTTATTTTAATCGGCTCATTACTCATCCTCATGTCGTTCCAAAACCCGTATTACCTTCTTTCTTACGTGTTTACTTGATTATAAATTCATAAAAATGCTCATGACACTTATTTATTTCATAGATGTCCATGTGGAACCACATAAAAAGCAGCTTCATTTGACTCTAGCATATCACTTCCCAACCAATCATTTTTCTTGCTTGGAAAAGTTGGCAAGAGGGATTGAGGTGAAACTAGGTTGTGACTGGCTAGCGGCCCTCTTTTCACGGGACATAAGATTTGCGAATCACGAGGTGAGCCAATGTCCTACTGTTAGTGTCATTCTTGCAATTTTATTGTTTTACTAGTTAATGCAAATCCACTTTAATGCACACTAACCTGTGTTTCACTGTCAGACTTTTCGAGTGATGTACCCCTACACTCCTCAGAATGACGATGAGCTGGAACTGGTGCCTGGAGACTTTATCTTCTCATCTACGGTGGAGCAAATGAGTACCAGTGAGGGCTGGGTGCACGGCACGTCTCTGGGAACAGGCATCTCTGCACTGCTGCCGGAGAATTATGTGAGCCCTGCTGATGAGTCTGACACGTGGGTATTCCACGGGTAAGTTCTCCAAATGTCATGATCAGTTCTCAGCAAGACTCTTTCACACTGCTTGAGGCTCAAGGGAAAGTTCACCTAAAACATACTCACCAGATGCACCCAAAATCGCATACTTCCTGAGTAGGTACTACTTTTGAATAAGAAATCCCTTATTAAACAAGTATGTTCTATATAGTGTAAGAGGGGCAGTGGAACATAAGGGGAAGAAGAAGTCTCTGGTAAATGGGTCTAACGAATTAATTCAGGCTTACTAGGAAATTTGGAACTTTACTGGCTACTTTTATTTGTCAGAGCTCATTTAGGGAGAAAACACACTGTAGTAACGCCCGCTTCACCTACGAGCTCTCTATACTATTCTTTTTTCCATCATACATACATGCCCCTTTTCACATTTAACAACAACTGTGCGTGTCAGCTTGCCAATTCCCCATACCTACTTTTAAAAACGGGGATTTCAAGTGTGCAAGTTTTTGAAAACGATACTATAATTGTCTCTGTGTAAACAAAAATGTGATTAATTGAAATTGTGACATCATGCGCATGTGTGTTATGTGTTCAGTCTATGCGTGTGAAGTGTTTCCTGACCAACTAACCAACTACTGGCTTTAGTAAACTAACGGTTTTAGTTTTTTGCAGATCCACGTGAATGGGATTGTTTGACAATGTTGTCGTCTAACAGGAAAACTTTTCTGTTTTTACTACAGGGTTGTTGTGTAAACTAACATACCGTTAGAAAACCTAGTTCAACCACATAACATTAACAAAATGTAATCTCATTTTGAGTCTGAGTTTGAGTGTTAAATGTTGCCAAAGACAATGTTTTGCAGTGTGTGTTTAACTCTTCTCATTTCCTTGAACAGATCACACTCCTTCTTTTGTACTTCTCCTTCGGAAAAGTGTTCCAAAGAGAGCAAGGTATTGGATGGGCTGCTCAACCTTCGATGTTTTGAAAACTCAAAGCTGGGAGAGTCTGCCATCTTGAGTGTTATTTGCCAACCAATGCAGGTGCCTAATTGGCCTAAGAGTTCAAAATAAACATTGGGCTTGTGCAGTTACTAATGATTTGAGTAATTTATTAATGCATTTGTGCTGTTGATGGTAGATGCTTCGCTCCAACATGCAGTCTCAGACCCCTAAAAGGACCCTGTTTGTATGTCGGCATGGAGAGAGAATGGATGTGGTGTTTGGAAAAAACTGGCTCTCACAGTGTTCTGACTCCAAAGGTAATCTGAACAGATGGGTTGTGGCACCTCGCTCACATGGTGCTGTTAGTTTGCCAGCTCAGTTTGTCTTCCTGTAGGCAGGTATGTGAGGAGGAATCTGAATATGCCTGCTGCACTGCCTGCCTGGGGTGGAGCACACAGGGACTATGAAATGGATGCTCCTATCACAGTGGTTGGATCTACACAGGCTAAGACAGTGGGTATGTCTGCTCAGTGTTTTAATGTCCACACATGCAATTTCACCAATTGAATTGTCCATCATGCTCTTTTTATGTCGTCTGTCTGATTTCCAGGTGAAGCTTTACTGGAAAGTAATACCAGTATTGATTTTGTGTACTGCTCGCCCAGCCTCCGATGTGTCCAGACAGCTCATGAAATTCTCAGAGGTACGTACTGCAGTCAGGAATCTGGAGGCAGCAGTGGCGTAATGGATAAGAATGCCAACATGATATAAATTCATGAAAATTCGGGTTGAGCTTTCCGCGACTGCGCAACTGGGGTATAGGTTGCCAGGTTGAGATAACAGATGGGTTGAAATTGTATATGGTGTGTGGCTTGTGTAAATATAATCCATTTAATACAAGATCTGGCAATTGGTCAACATTACACAAACATATCGGTCTGATTATTCATAAAGGAGTTTCAGCCATGCAAATTACGTGAGTTTCACAGGAGAAATAACAAACCGTCAGGGAGAAAGGGTTAAAAAACATGAGAAACCTGTGAAAAATGGGTGTGTTGACAGGTATGAGAATTAATGATCTGATTCAATAACTGTCAAAAATGACACCTTTGCAGTTTGAACAAATCTATACATATCTACAGGAAAATTCCAATAGGTGTATATAAATGTCTTTTAGATCTTTTTAATCTTATACATGCCATGGGCTCCTTATGAGGGAGCCCCTTCCGAAAATATAAAACATTTGCATGTATAAAGATCCAATTTATACTGTGAAGAATAAAAATACTATAAATACACAAACTTAACTGTACAGTCTGTAAGATTTTTGAAAGACATTTTTTATTGATTGATTTTGTGAACTTTTTTCTTCTAAAGTTTAGGAACTCCGAAGCATAGACCAGGAGACTCGGGTTGTATTAAGTTGGATTCTTTTATTGAGAACACGAGCTGTTGCGTTGCTGTAGTCTTTCTATCCAAGTCTGAAAAAAATAAAATACAGACTGTAGTTTATACATTTAAAAGGGGAGTAGTTACATCGAGGGGGAGACACTCTGAAACAAAGCATGTAAATGAGTCAGTCAACAGTGACTGAATACATGAACAATGTAACAAATCATTTGGCATCTTGGTTTTCACAAAAAATATTAAGCAGTACAACGGGTTTCAACATTGATAATTATAAGAAATGTTTCTTGAGCCGCAAATAAGAATATTAGAATTATTTCTGAATGGTCATGTGACACTGAAGGCTGCTGAAAGCTTTTCCTTCACAGGAATAAATTACATTTTAAAATATATTCAAACAGAAAACAGTTATTTGAAATTGTTTCTCAATATTGTTATTTACTGTATTTTTAATCAAATTAATGCAGCCTTGTTTTGCACTTCTTTTAGAACATTAAAAAGTCTTAAAGACTGTAAAAAATATTAGCTGGAATATCTTGGATATTAATTGAATATTTCAATCTATTTATGTTTATTTATTTCTATTAAGTTGCACTTTACTTCCACCCACCAATCGATAGTTAAAATTTCCTTGAGGCTCCCTAGGAGTCCTGTACCCCAATTTTAAAACCCGTTTTAGAGAATCACAATTGTATTCGATTTGTGCTTATAATATCATAATAAATGTAAAAGAATGACACTCTGTTGTGCTACATCTTTATTGACATTGTCACTTTTTTTAATTAAAAATGTTATATTTATAAACTCTGTGACATTTGTCGTGTACTACTTTAGGAATGCAGCAAGATGGCACAATAAGCATTCGAGTTGAGCCTGGGCTTTTCGAGTGGACTAAATGGGTGTCAGGGACATCTTTGCCTGCTTGGATACCCCCCACAGAACTTGCTGCGGCCAACCTTAATGTAGACACAACGTACAGGTAACAACTGAAGTAATCATGTACTGTGGCCTATGTAGGAGCTATATACATTTTAAATTCAGTCCTAATCAACAGCTGCCTTTCCTCAGACCCCACATCCCCATTAGCAAGCTAACCGTCTCAGAGGCGTATGACACGTACATAAGTCGGAGCCACCAGGTGACCAAAGACATTTTGGCATACTGCAAAAATAAAGGTGAGTGATTCTTGACTACGGGGTGAGTTTTTCTTGACTATGTATGCCTTCTGTGCATGTATTCTGACTCACAAATCTTTACCATAAACTGTAAAAAAAGCTGGACTCAAAAAAAAAAAATTAAGCCAAAATATGGCAGAAACGGTTGTTTAGGTTGCCGATTATGTCCTGCAGAGCCTGATTCTGTGAATTAGTGATCCTAAGGTGGAGACATGTTATCAAGGTCCTGGCCATATACCTGCTCAAGCACAGCAGAAATATGGCCGAGATGTTTTGAAAAAACAATTCTTATTTTTATTGCATCAAATAGATAAAACCAG
>JAOTRC010000003.1:9565157-9582253 GCA_027497675.1 Cyprinella lutrensis
TATATAATGGATATTTTTCAGTTAAGGTACAGGATACTTTTGAGCAAATAAAGGAACAAATTGAATTTAAATGACTAAAGAAAAAATGTATTTCTATTGCATTCACTCGTAATATATGGTCCTTGAAGAATGATCTTTGTGTTCAAATTTTAGATATTAAAAATGTTTAAAATATGTCTAAATGCCATAAGGATTTGAATCAACTGCAAAATGCAGCCTGTTACAACACTAATCAAACTGTCGGACTGAAATGAAGTCCTCGGGAACTTCCATTTATTTCCAAAAGGAGGCAATAGAGCTTCATATTGTGCGATGTAAGCTGCTGGTCCATTGATTCATACAGCAACAGTGTGAGACCTGTGAGTTTTCTACTTTTCGCTGGTTGTTAAGCCCTTTTATTTCAAGGTCTGCACACAAAGGTCCATTGTGGTGTGGTATGTCTATTGAAAGAATTTGCTGTTTTATAGTTAGAATAAATAATTAAAAAACAATATTTTGTAATTGTAATTTTAAAAAAATTTTCATATAGCAAAGGGGTCAAATACTACGGAAGTCACCTGTGAGAGAAAAAAAATGTGTGGTGACGGTTTTGCAATCCGACCGCTCAGTTTATACAGTAAACCGTACAACTGTTAAACAACTGTTCCCTTGGTTTAACAAATCGTGCCCAGTCTATACCCAACAAATTCATAAACCATGCCCACGGGTTTGTAAACTGTACTCGCCTTCATTTTAGAAGAACACCAGGAGGTACATTGTTGACAAATCTTATTGTATATTAAGTGGAACACATCAATAGTTTGCTGAAAAACTACTCAAGTTACTACGTTACAAAGTACTTTAGTATATTTTTCTATTTTTATCTAAAATGAGTAGATGTTAGCAATATGGAGCAATATTTCTGTTTCTTTCATACTGGAGGTCAGAGGGTGCCCTTATAGGAAATCCCTTATATGGACATCAGATATCGCCACAGCTGAATTACATGCAGATAGAGACATTATAGTCTATAAACACCATTAGTGTTTGTGTTCTTCAATTCATCTCAGGTATTTTCATAAGAATTCTGCATATCTAAAATGCAATGCTAATGATAGAGTTAAACATAGCCTGTATCATTTTAATTATATAATTAAAATGATATATTTTCTGTCTCATTATGTGATAAGAAGCAACATTAATTTGGAGCAAAACGTGATATTAATCTTATAAATTGTCATGATTGACACTTTGCTAAACAAATATACCAGCTCTCCCTGTTGCCAAGGGCAATTGTTTTATTGGTCATTTTGAAAAGTAAGTCCACTTAAGATACTGTTAATGTTTTTTTTAAGAAGGGCAAAAGGTAAGTGAGAGGTCGTGTAAAGGAATAATGAAATTATGGAACCAAGTTAGCTTCGTACATTTAGTTTAACTGCACAGGCAAGGCAAGCTAAAGTATTGAGCTCAACTGTGTGCATGCATTTTAGACCCTTACATTGTTCTGTTGTTCTGACATCTGACACTGTGACATTGCCGTTTAGTCGAGTTTGCAATGAACTTCAACTGCTCATTGGTCTGTTAATATGGTATGACCAATTTCAATTTAAAATCAGAATATGAGGAAAGCTCACTTCACTATATTGAAAGTTAACATAGCGATACCTGTGCAAAACAAGAGCGCTATGGATTGAATGTCAAAGACGTTTGAATGCCCCGCCCCCCCAGCTGAATTGGAAGTTTTGATTGGTTTTGCACCCGAGACAGACCTATCTGTGATTGGCTGAAGTGCTTCAGACCTGTCTGAGATTGGCTGAAGTGCTTCAGACCTGCCTGTGATTGGCTGAAGTGCTTCAGACCTTTCTGGGATTGGCTGAAGCGCTTCAGACATTCTGTCATTGGCTGAAGCGCTTCTGACTTCTGTCATTGGTGCAAGGGCAGGGCTTCACCACAGTAGTTTAAAAAGTGTCTGTCAAATGCCAGCACGCCCTGTTGCTTCGTCGGCACATTTGTCAATGTCTTTTGTACTTTTGGTAAAAAATAAATGTAGCAAAGTTGAAAGCTTTATTTTTATTCTGCTCAAGTAGCAGTAAAAGTACCACAATTTAATTGTACCCAAGAAAATAGAAAGAATTGAAAAATCTACTCAAGTACTGTGAAGAAAGTATTTGTAATTAGTTATTTTCCACCTCCGATTGTTTTAAATGAGCGGCATTGTTTCATTGTGTTTTTGTGGCAGAAAGATTTTTGATTCTCAAAAACGTATCTTTGTTCCAGACTCTTGAGGTTAGAAGCTTTAATAATGCACACAACTGGGCGTATGGTCTGATTTACTTAACATGAAAAATGAAAGTAGTCCATGCACTATTTGTTGAGATTTAGTTGTTTTAAATGCGCCCTTCCCCTTTTTTTTTTTTTTTTTTTTGCAGAGGGAACACAGATAACCATATGCTATTCAGAATCAATGGGGCAGGCAGCAGCTGCCTTTGAAACTCTGATTTAAACCACACATTCTTTGTTTTCACTTTGCAAAGTCATAGGGTCAGTGTGGTGGCTTGCCGGTCAATGCTGCTGTGTTATGGTAAGGCGTGACCTGAGAAAGGCAGTAAATGTACCGCCTTTGTTCTTGATGTTGTTCTTATGTACGGACAATGTGAGCTGTTTGTCTGGCTAAAAGTGGTCATTAAAACTGACAAATAGGACCAGAGCTAAGAGCCACTGGCTGAACCCACGCTAGGGTCTCTTAATCCTTAATTGGCATTATTTTGGCTTTGAAGGGTCATAGGCTTAAACCCTTTATTGTGTCCACCATAATGACAATGTTCCTCCCCCACTTCTGAGCCTCTCTGTTTTGTTCTTGCCCAGTTAGACAACCACCTTCACCTCAGCACGAGTGCTCTTTTTACCTCCTTTTTTTCCCATAACCTTTGACCTTAAGGACTGATCTGCAATCATCAGGAGCAGTCCTTCCTTATTTTATTCTCTTCCTTGTAGTCACTCTGACACCCGCCAAAATTAATCAGGCGATTTGTTTACACAAAACATTGATGTTTTGTGTAAACTGTTTAAGTAGTATTAGCTCATTAATTTAATTTAAAAATTAACTTAAATAAACCATTTGGGATACTTTTTCTGGAATCTTCTGGATTTGCGAGGTATATGTTAATATGTTGTGAGATAAGCAGAGACACAGGAAAGGGGTAAAAGCTCTGCTTCAGGGGTTTTCAAACTTTTTCATGCCAAGATTGCAAAGGGATTTCTTCCTAAATTATGAAGGTTATGAAATATTATAACTTGGAGAATATAATATTATAAAGATATGGTTAAAAATTGAATAATTGTATACTTATTATTATCTGCAAGGTATAATTTGTATTGAAGGAAACACATCTGTTTTAATTCAATTCAGATTTACTTGTTACAGCCCTTTTTACATTACCAAATGTTTTTTTTTTTGCCTGAGCCCCCCTTGTTGCAAACATTTTGAAAAACCCTTTACTAGATACAATGAATAGAAACCATTTGAGGTAAGATGTTAACTTGGCATTTGTTCGGTGCCTACAGGGATATGGTATGATGGACAGGTATTAAGACGGATGGGAAATACAGAGGACGGGGTAGGGGTTCTCATTGTAGGGTGGCAATCAGGAAAACTAAAAAAAAAGTGAGTGAGGGGAGAGAAAGTGCGAGTGTGTGAAAGAGGAGAGAGCTAGAGGGAGGCTGAGAAAATGTCTCAAAGGACTAATGTCCTCATTGTACAACCTGGTTTGAATGCAGACAGATTCTCTGAGAAATTAGGGCAGGAGAGAGAATCGCCAGAGCGCGGCTGAAACACCCTGCACAGTGAAACTCACCGTCAGAAAATGTAATTCCTGGTGTCATAAAATCAGTTCATTACTTAACTTTTATTAGACAAAAATTAGTGTTTATCAGTAATTAGCAGATTAACTTCAATCAATCTTTTTTTGTTTTGTTTTGATGAATTAAAAAGCAGAAACCCATTTGATTTATTTTTTCTATTCTCTGAATAGAAGCTTGTTCCAGCGGAATCACGTTTTCTAGAATGAATCTGTTTGCTCTTCAGTCTTATCAGCTCAGTGTGTGTGTGTTGTGAGAGCTGGAGAATATGAGCAGTGATTCCATGGGTCGTGTGTGTTTTTGTCTGCGATAGATAGAGCGGAATGTGATAAGTATGCATGTATGTGTGAAAACAGCAGTGGTTTGTTTTGCTACACTTGGTGAACAAAAGTCTCATCTTGCTGATCAGTGAAATAGCAAATAGATCTGCATGTAGGCTGAGAGACAAGGCGCTTATCAGAGTTGTCCAGACAGCGGCACACAGAAGCGTGAAAACAGACGTGCACACACTGAAAAACACCATGGAAGGCGTTTCTCATTCTCCCCTTGGGTGGATATGCATATGAAACGGCATACTGTAAATGATAACAGTACTGGTGGATGAGATGGCGAACAGTTATCCATAACACATTTTATGACTATTTGCCAAATTAATTGCTCAACTTGGCTGCTTTTAGTTCTCTTTCTTGAGTTCATATTTTGTGTTCTAGTTGTAGTTTGTGTTTTAGTGTTTTTATTGTAACTAGCATAATACATACAGTATGCAAACTTATAATTCAGTCCTTTTCAGTTGTGTGGTTAGAGCCGGTCATTAAAGCAAAATGTAATCTCTGTTAGGGTGATGCGTTTAAATTCTTTTTTAGATAATGACATTACACTACTTGACACATAAATAAATACAGAGACCTAAAATGTTGAAATTGCTTTATTATTATGTGTACAAAAAAGAAAGAAAGAAAAAAAGCATGAACGTTACAAGAAAAATGTTTAATGAAACAGTTATAAATAGGGGTGTAACAATACACGTATTCATATTGAACCGTTCGGTACGAGGCTTTTGGTTCGGTTTTCGGTATGCATTTTTGAACCGAAGGGTTCGTTGGACAATTTTTCCTGCTGACCAAAATTTCGTTATTTTAAATGTAGGCAGAGACGCTGGCGTGACTACAACATTGCCCAACATCAAATGGCAAATGTATTTGTGTGGTTGATGGACCATTTATCTATTTGGACCTATTTTTTTACAGTCTATGGTTTGGACCAATGCAGCGCCAGCCGAACTTAATCAAGCAGCACTGTTACAGCCAAATCCAGTAAAGAAATTAATCATTGAATTCAGAAATTTGATTAAAAGTAACAAAAGCAACTTTGACAATAATAATAAGAAATGTTTCTTGAGTAGCAAATTAGCATATTATGATGATTGGATCACGTGGCACTAAAGACTGGAGTAATAAATCACTGGAATAAATTACAGTTTAATATAATCCAAAAATCAGATAAATAGTAATATTCAAATTGAAAATAAATGTTTTGTATTTGAATGAGTAAATGCAGCATCGGAGCATGAGAGGCCTCCTTCAAGAACTTCTCGAAAAAATGTTACTGCTCCCCAACATTTGAATGGTATTGAGACCTGTTTAAGTGAATGGAGGTCATGGGGTTGACTAAGGAAGGCCTGTCACCTGTGATATGTGAGAACTTGTGAGCAGTAACATAAGAGGGTATTTCACAACTTACTTAACCAGTTGAAAAGCTTTACCTCAGGTGTCTTTTTACCTCACACATTCCTATTCTTAGTAAAAAATGCACTTTGTTGGGAAAGCCAGTCATTTTGGGCATCCTCCTATGACAGATGAAGGGTCACAAGGTTGTTAGGTGCCAGTTCTCCCAGCACTGGAAACTGGGACCCTCTCATTTGTGATACAGACCTCTGCCATTTAGCCACCTGCCTCCAATAAAGAAAAAGCAAGCGGCCGGTAAAATTCAGCGTTTGCTTCGGGCAGCTGGACGTGTTATTGATCCAGTGGGGGAGGCTCTCTCTTGCTCCTCCACTCCTGATGGAGGCCGGACTTTGGTCTGAGCCGCATTCCTGGGTTCTGTTCAGCTCGGAGGCAGATGGGAGGGAGGATGTGGATGGGAGGAGGGACTGGAAATCACTTGTCAAGTGCCTATAAAAGTGTGCCTTTCGTTTCAGAGCATGCTCACTGAGGCACGCTCGGCTCCCACAAAATCCAGCCCCCAAATTTGAACCGGAGGGAGGGCAAGTTACACCGCTGACTCTTGTGTTATACTCATCTGTGTCTGTTTGGCTTCCACCCTGCATGGTTCCTTCTGCACTTATGGCTCTACGGTTGAAAAGGTGAACGTGGATTACACTGGATAAGATGGAGAGCGTTGAAAGGAAGACTTATGAGATTGGTGTGTGCATGTTTTCTTAATTAATTTTTTTCTACCCCTGTACAGTTTCTCTTTTAAGCAAGGAAAACTTTAGCAGAAAGATACGATCTTTTTTTTTTTTTTTTTTTAGAAATAATGAGGTCAAGGAAACTTTGAAGTTAGTTTGAAGTGTTGTTAAGCTCAAATGGAAAGCTGCCAGTGAAGTATAAGAAAAGGTCAGGTTGTATGTTTACATGCTGGCAAAAAGGCGTCATGAGGCTTTACTTGTGTTTTGATTGGAAAGACACATGGACACAGTCTGAGAACTGCTACATTGACACAGGGCTCAGAGTTTTACATAACTGCTCGAAGTGTCTCATCACCGTTTCATGTGTGGCTGCTCTGATTCAGGGTGAATGTCTGTCTGGGATGTAACGGCAGGAGGGAAGGGATTGGTCTCAACTGCTGCCACGTGGGTACCATGAAAAAAGGTGAAACACATGGTTGTTTTTCTGAATTCTTCCTGAAACTCCTATAGAGTTTCTGTAGTCATGTGTTTTTCAAAAAGTAATTTTTGCTGTTGTTGTGATTTCTTAGGACTGTCATATACGTTACCTGCTGCATCTGAAGTAATACAGCAATGCAGCAGTACTATAAGCAGTAACGTATCTTTTTTGGTCACACTTATAAAAGCTAAAATTACTAGATGTTACCTTGATGTACAAAAATATTTAATGTAACCATTTCACTGTATGTAGTCTAATCGATGTATTTTTGGTTACACTTTACAGTGTTTCATTAGGCTACTTTTAACATGAACGAAGAATATACAATACTTCTACACCATTTATTAATCTTAATTAATGTTCATTTCAGCATTATTAAAATCAAAAGTCATATTTGTTAACATTAGATAACACTATGAATTAACATGAACAAACAATGAACAACTTATTTTTAACTAACATTAGCGAAGATTAATTAATACTGCTCATTGTTAGCTCATAGTAGTTAATACATTAACTATAAGGGAAAGTAAAGTAAAGTGTCACTGTATCGTCTTTGCTGAAACCACCAGAATATGTTATTTTAATATGTCAGACCAGGAAGTTAATTCAAGGCCTCTGGCCTAGAACTTTTAAATTAGTACACTAGTTTGTGCCATTTGTCTTGTGAAACAGAAGTTCCTCGGAAGTGTCAAACTTATTAAGTTCTATGTATTTACAATCACATAGCTAACATGTAGTCATATTAGTAATGGCATTATTAACACTATTTCAGTCCAGATTTTTGAGCACACATGGTTTAAATTCTAACTATATATTTGGTATTATTTGTTCCATTTATTATTTATGCTATCGTTACAACTTTTAATTTCGTTGTTTAATCTCTGAAAAGAAAAGTTAAGTTGTATTTTAATGTCCAGAAGGGAACATTGACAGTCGATGAAATCATTTTCTCACTCAGCTGTTGTGCAGCTCTCTTCTCCAGCAGGAGATGTAAAGATGAACTGTGTTTTCTGCAGCCTGTTGGTTTTGTCATAAAGGCTCACCAGATATAACACTTTCTCCCCCTGCTTTGATACTGGGAATTCACATCTGGGAAGTTCTGCTTGGCAACAAACAGCAGTATGAAAATCCCATAACGCACTAATATGGTTTATTTTCATTGCACCCTGTGGCACTGTTTTTTAAGTAACTAACATAATAATTTATATGAAAAGTGTGTTTTGCACTCTAAATCAATGACTCTTAGGTACTTGTTTAAGCACTTAAACTTAAGGAAGAGTGCAATTTTATGGACCCAAACACTCTTGGTTAGTGGTCAGTTTTTATGTTTCCATTGAATACAAGTATGTCTTCCAATGGAAATGTGCCCATGGTTTTCTTGCAAAGCGATTTTTTTTTCTACTTACCCCATCAAAATAAATATTTGACATTTCTAGCTAAGTTCTTGTTTTTTTCCAGCTACGTCTTCTCTCTAAGGTCAAATCCTCTCTCTCTGAGAGAACCTTTTGGAGATTGCTGTCCATGCGCTCATTACATCGCGTTTGGATTATTGCAACTCTCTCTACTATGGCTTACTCAGACACTCAATTCCTCATCTTCAATTAGCCCAGAATGCTGTTGGAACGTTCCTCAAAGAAAACATAAATTTGATCATGTTTCACCTATCTAAAAATCACTGCATTGGCTATCTGTGCATTTTAGAATTGAATTCTTCTTTGTTTTTAAATTCGTGAATAATCTGGCACAGAGCTATTTGTCTGAGCGACTATGTCCACACAATCCCACATGAAACACGAGGTCTGGTGATTTGTCTTTCCTCAGATCACGGTTAAAGTATAGAGGGGACAGAGCATTTGCGATTGCCCTAGGCTCTGGAACATCCTTCAGGTTTATATCAGAGCGACTCAATCTCTAATTCTTTTTAATACTCTCTTCAAACCCCTTTTTTTAGATTTTAATTGTGATATTTTGTCAAGAATGTGTGGTTTGTCCTTGTAATCTATTGTTCAGCACTATGGTCAGCACTGTTTGCTGTTCTTAAGTGTGCTATATACATACAAATTTGAAACTTGAACTTGATTTAGTAAATTGATTTATTTGCTGAAGATCCTTGAACCGTTCATGATAATAGATGCAGACAGTTTTTCTTTGTCCTGAATGCTGAAGTCTGAATCTTCAATTCATAGAGCGTGGTAAATAGTAAATGGACTGTATTTATCTAGACCCATGACCACTCAAGCGCTTTACATATTGCCTCACGTTCAGCCATTCATTCTCTCATAAATACACCGACGGCAGTGTCAGCCATACAAGACGCCATCCAGCTCGTCAAGAGCAGCTGGGGTTAGGTTTCTTGCTTATGGACAACTCAACACTTGGTCAGGTGGAACTGGGGATAGAACCACCAACCTTGATCATTCAATGAGCAAGAAGCCATGAAAGCTTTTTGGTTTACTGTCCAATGCCAACACGTTTTCCTATTGTGTTTAGGATCAGAACTGTCATGGTCAAAAATCATTTCTACTTGCCTTGGTGTGTCCTTCAAGTTGCAAAAATAGAGGGAGAAAGAAAAATTATCCTACTAAAATGAATTCAAACTTGTGAAGATTTTTCACACTTGTAGTTTGGTTATTTTGGTCCAGATGAAAAATAAAGAAAATAATGCACAAATAATGCCTGTTCACACTTGACTGGTTTGGTTTGATTAAAATATACCCTGGTGCAATTACTATGTTAGTGCAGGTCATTTGATTAAGGAGGATAAGACTTAAGATAAGATGGGTCTCTGTTCACTTCCAAATGAACTTTGGTGCAGTTTGAATTAAATAAGAATGCAACGGACCAAAGACATGTAAAAAACAACAAAAAAAGACATGATGTTACAAGATACAACCCTAAAAAAGAATGTTCAGGCATGCCTGTTTTTTCCTTTCATAGTCACAATGTTGCCATTATAATTTGGTAAAGGCATCAGAACTGTGTGTACTCCCAGCAGATCTTCTTTGTCTGTGTGAAGGAGGGATTCCTCTGCTGTTTTGACTCCGTTACTCATTTTATAACCTCGTCACGTGTTGTCAGCTCCATCATATGTACGCACATAGCAAGCGCGTTTAGCCTAGCACACAGCATTGTTTTGGATGTTTGACAAAACTGCTTGTGTTGACGTCCAAAACTGCTTGTGTTCTGGATTAAATGCGCTCGTTTTATGTGCGTAGCCAACATATAATGGTATTTTGACAAGCCGAGAACTCGTGAAGAGTTAAGAAAATGTGTAAAGGAATCAAAACAGTGTCAGGAATTCCTCATTTCTGCAGATCTTTGATTGTGTGCAACAGAGACGGGTTGATATGAGACGGGACATATATTTTTTGGGGTGTTTTTGTTTCATTTACATCATTTAAAATAACAGAGTTATTTTGGAAGTGAACTGAGACCCACCTTTTCAGGGGTCTTGGTTTGCTTGTTTGGTGTGCACCAGAGTTAGGAGAGCAGCGTTCAAACTCAGTCAAATGAACACAATCATCAACTGACAGATTATTATTCCATTATTACATTTTTAAATGTGTGTTAACTATTTTTATTTTAATTAAAATAAAAATAATTTTTGTTTAGGGTAATTTATTGTTTGATTTTTAAAGATGGTATTAAGCAGTATATAGCATAGCATAGCATAGCATAGCATAGCATAACAGCTGTAGCTTTGTTCCAGGGCAACCTCAACCTGTTGTTATGAAGTCTTGGCTCACTCTGCTTTGGGCCAAAGTACATTGAATGTGTCAGATCTTTTGTTTGGTCTGGCAGACACACGTCATTGCTCACGCAACGTTATCATACTGACATCAGCTGTGTGTTTTTCAGTAAAGGGTGAAAGAGTTCAGTTGTTAACACAACACTAAAAGCATACAGCAGAAGGCCACCGAGCCTTGAAGGAAAGCAGTCATTTTCCGACTTTTAAAATGTTCCTGAGTATTATATGAGGTGTTTCCTTTCCCACAATAGCAGGACACTGTGGTTACCCTTGGAAACAATATTATTTCTGAGCTATTTGTTTTCTCAGCTATCTTACCTGTCCTTGTGATTGATTTTGAAGGCTGAGTGTGAAATGAGATCAGCTAATAAAAGCAGTATATGCTGTAGTGGAACCTCTATTTGTTCACAATTGAGTTTCTATAGGTTTATGGGCAGCAATTTTGGTGTTGATATTTGAATTTGGGTGTTCTTTTAAACATTTTATGTCTTTGCTGCAAGTTTAAATGCTGCAACGCATATTCACTTATGGCTAGTCTTGTGTAGCTAGACCTTCAGACTGACGGCAGAAGTTGTGGACCTTATCGCAGCTTTCATTGGGCAAAAACTTGTAAACCAAGCAACCAATTACAGCTCGTTTTGTTCCGCGTCATGTTTAGAGGAGTGAAAATCTAAAGGCCGTTTAAATCAGAGACCTTTAACTTAGTCAGAATCTGCTCAGCACCACTCAAAACAGTCCAGTCCACTCAAAAGAGTTCTGTACGAAAAAAAAGTGAGTTCTCACAAATCCTTTGATTATTACCTACCAAGTGTAAACACGACGTAAATAAATAGTTGTACTGTGCAATTTAGACCGCTTTTTTAAATTTTAGCAGGAGTTGAGTTTGTCTTCACGGCAAGGATTTGGGGAGTGGGCACCCACTAGTTGAAAGTGGCGCCTTTGTTAACCGTGATATAACCATAGCAACAGATTGGACAAACCAAACTAATACTAAGACAATGGGTTGGTCTGAAGTAATGGGAAACAAACCAATAAGAGTGTAATATCATATTCCCTTTAAGAGCATGATGAATGAGGTGCACTTGTTCTATGGTGCAGTACTATTATAACAGCGCATTTACCAGGCGCACTTCAGAATCGGTTCACAGCTGAGGAGATCGATGTTCTCGTCAGGGCTGTAAAAGAAAGAGAAGTGACACTGGGGATGGGACAAACCCACCCAAATTAGCTTCGGTTAAATGTGTAAGCTTTATACCTATTTTTCCCATCGTCATGGACACAACAATGATTTCCCTCGTGTTTTAATATTTTTCCTTATCATATGCAAAACGTAAAATGCATCTGTGTAGATGAGAGAATCATCTACAGTGTATGCGCATTGTTCACACTCTGTATTATGGCCAAGCATGCACGCTTAAAATAGCATCTGAATGTACATGCAACGCGCCACTGACTTTAGACTAGGTTTTTTCTGGTCAGTGGCAAAATTGTTTTCTGGAACTGCAAGTTCATTCCCTATTTTCCGGCGTTCGTCTATGGAGGGAAAAGTCAGCTTTGCACGGGTGCAAAATACGAATGATACATGCGTCAGTGTACAAAGTCAATTGCGCTGGGTGCAAGATAGGGACCTTGGAGTGTAAATGCAAACTAATAGCCCTAACCCTAATTTTGTAATTATTGTACTTATTGCAATTTTAACAGATTTACACCGTAAGTGCAATTTAAAGTATAATTCATTTGGTTGTTTGGGGTCATTAGGATTTTTTTTAAATTCAGAATTAAATTAATCAAAAGTGACAGGTAAGGCTTTTACGTTTGTTACGAAATATTTCTGTTTCAAATAAATACTGTTCTTTTGAACTTTCTATCAATGACAGAATGCTGAAAAAATGTAAAGCACATGTGTTTTGAACATTGATAATGCAAACATTTTCTTGAGAACCAAATGTATTTAATGTATGAGCAAAATAGACTGAAAAATAGACCATTTTGCAAGACGTAAACAACACTGGCTCAGAAACACTTCCTGTTTCAGTTTGTAACTGTTTTCTTTATTTCACATGTAAAGGAAACATCTTAAAGATCTTTGTTTACTTTTTTGATTCAGTTTAATATGTTCTGTTGGTTATATTTTAAAACTGAAACAGGAAGTGCTTCAGGACCAGTGTTGTTTACATCTTGCGAAATGGTCTATACCCAAATGAATCGGAACTGAATAAAGGAAAGCAAGTCCTGTTGGTCTTTTGACTGGATTGGACACTGTATTAGTCCAAACTGCTTAGCATTTATACTACAATTCAATTTCTTGTACAAGTATGTATTTTTGTTATCATTTTTGAAACTGATAATGCCAAGTTTCTGTTTTTCCATCTCCGTTTAATCATTGGAAGCAGCAGTAAACACTGTCATAGAGTCCGCTGGGCTTTTGAAACGGAGTTTGTCATTAGTCAGGTTAACAGCTCCCGGGGTTCTCCTTTCTTTCTGTCTCGATCTCTCCTTCTCCACGGGGTGTTCGGAGTGCCAGACACTCACAGGTTGCCATTTTATGGGGCTCTGCAGAACCAGATTTATGGGAATGATAAAAGCGGTATAGAGCAATAATGACACAGGCAGCTGCTTTGAGCCTCGCTCCCGTCTTGTACTGCCGTGTCCCCAGTCCTCTGCAAACTCAGAGAGAAAGACAAATAAAAATGTATAAATGATGTCCTGTGGAAGACATTAGACAATATGATTCCCTTACATGTGTGGTGCTCATCTCGATTGCTGTCACAATAAAGAGCTTTGTGGCGATGTGTTTTAATCTAATGCTCCTGGCCTCTTGAAGTGTGGTAGTTTTTGGTCATGTACAGAAGTGATCCATGCTTGTAAAAGCCCGTCTTAGTGTGTGATAACATGCATCATTCATCACTATAAAATAAGAGGGAACAAAAAGCTGATTGGACTTGGGCAGAGAGGAAGAGTGGGGTAGCGACCGCCACCATCATTAATGGCCTGACAGAAGTAGAGATTGATGCTGCTTTTTGTTGTGTAATGGTCCAGCAGACTACCAATGATAAAAACAGACCATAAATCTACAACTATCTGCTTGGCACAACAATTTTATGTGTGCTGTCTTGCGTTTATTGGATTCATTCGGAACATATTCCATGACCCTTGGTAGTGGCTGAACTATATGGTTTTTTTTTAGCGGTCGATGCCATTGCTTATCTCTTAAGAGCAGGCTAAAATGACTGCAATTACTCACGCATTCACTAATCCCTATATAGCACATGTTTTGTTTTTTGAAGCGCTATATCAGCAAGGAGTTGACCAACTGTAGCCAAGAATTCAGACAGCATGGTGGAAATCATTCACCAACTTATAAAAAAGTGCTTGTAGTATGCAAGAAAAAGTGAGGGTACGCTTCAGATTGAAATATAAAAGTGTCGGTACTACATTCCAGTGCTTTGCACACTGTGCGCGGTTAGAAAAATGGCTGCATGCATGCGAACATACGCACATACTATGTTAATGATGAAATATGAGTATGAGTATACTTTGCTCCTAACCCCATTTTTGGAAGCTTTCACTAAACTATAAATGAAAAAGTTGTTTTAATTGGCCTTGTATACAGGGTCGCTGGCTCAGGATGCTTTAAAGGAGAACTCCGGCGCAAAATGAACCTTTGGTCTAATAAAACATTGGTACCTAGTCAACCGTTCTCTGAGATTTGTTTTCATGATAATCGAATGTAGAGTTTTATCTCTAAAAACTGTTTAGCATATAATGCTAGTAATGGGGGCATATAATGGGGGCATAAAGAAATCGCTAGTTAATACCACTAACATGGCTCAAAATAGCCCCACACTAACACAGTAACAAAATGACAAAATTTGACAAGTCGAACCACGAACCCCGTTCATACAGTTCAGCTCACTTTGCACCTTGTTTGTGGTTTGACTAGTCGAGACTGTTTTCCAAAGATGGCTCCTGTCTGTATACACGAAGCGGACTGTCTTCATAAAGTATCTCCTTATTAAACAAACGGTCTGTACACTTACAAAGTTCTCAATGCTTCGTTTTGCATGTAGGGAGCCTCATTATGTTACTGTGTTAGTGTGGGGCTATTTTGAGCCTTATTAGTGGTATTAACTAGCGATTTATTTTTACTTATTAAATGCCCCCATTACTAGCATTATACGCTAAACAGTTTTTATAGCTAAAACCCTTAACATTCGATTATCATGAAAACAAATCTCAGAGAACGGTCGACTAGGTACTGATGTTTTATTAGACCAAAGGTTAATTTTGCACTGGAGTTGTTAAATCATAACTTAAAACTCATCTATTCACCATGCTCAGTAATTCATCATTTTCTAATACTTCTCTGTCTTCCACTTTTTCAGTATTTATGTTACATGTTTACTCTATCGAAATTGATGTTTTCTCTGATTCTGTAACTTTTCATGTTATTATCTGTAGTTATTTGTTGTCTCCTCTCCATCTGCTTTTCTGCTTGTTTGATTGTCAACTGTTTTTTTTTATTGTGAAGCGACCTTGGATTCTTGAAAGGTGCTATAAAAAATAAATGTATTATTATTATTATTAATACTCCTTGAGATTTTAAGTTATTATTTCAAAAATTAACAACATATTTTTACTGCTCTCTGATGTTGGTTAATGGTCACATGACAATCAGATAAATAAACAATACAACATATCTTAAAGAAAGTGTTTGTTTGATTTTGATTATTTATTTGTTTTTAATTTTTTTTTATTAAACAAAATGTTAGTTATTATTTTCTTTGATCAACTTGTGATCCCTGGTTTGGAAACCCTGGTCTAATGCTCTGTAGTAACAACACTCCACATCAAGTGTGTGACAGTGATGAGGATGATGCGATTATAGTGAGAGTTTCATTGTTTCTCTCAGAGACGAATCCCTCTGCTCCGCTTTCAGATGAATCAAGAAACCATTACATAACACCGTTTCTGTAACATCACTGTTCTTCAGTTGTGTTCTCATTTCATCTTCAGAACAGCGTGCTCAGCTGACTTTAATTAGACGTTTACCCTCTCGATGTCTTTCATGAGGGAGAATCAGACAGCCAGTGGATCTGCTTAAACATATGAGAGCCATTCAAATAAACCCAGACATGTTTTGAAACTGAGATGGAAGGAAGTGTTTTTAACCTCAAAAAGCAACACACTTCAGCTTTAAATAAGTGAAAGTAAAAAGGAAACCGGCTGCGTCATTGTTTCTCTCAGCGGAGACTGTGCATTATTAATGTGCTACAGGAATCAATCCTTTAACTGAATTTATGTCACCATCTCTGGAACGTGACCTGCTGGTTTTCTCTTTTTCCTCTATTTTGTCTGCTGCTGTTTGTTGTTAAATAACATACTAGTCTCTGGTGTTAGTTTTACAGTCAGTCTGAGAAGCTGTCTTTCCTCTTAATAAATCATGTGAGGCTTTTAAAATGTTAAAATGACATTGTGTGTGTGTGTGTCTGTGTCTGTCTCTGAAGAGGAGCTTTTCCTTCATAGTCCATTATAGTTGTGTCTTCTCTTTATAGTTGTTAGTAACAACCACTGTATGTTGATTTTTGGCTGTGTAGCAACTGTCAATTAGAAGATATTTCTGAAACAAGATCCCTGATTGTTTCAGTCAGTTTGAAAGCCACATTTCATCACTGTTTGTTTTAGGAACCTGTCACAATGTAATGAAGCTCTGAAAAGAGACTTTTATTGAAGAATTGGACCCTTATTTGCACACACAATGACTAAAATGAAATGAATAAGTACTTAATCATTTTAAATTAGGTTAGAATTATAAATTATATAGTAATTACATAATTAGAATTTAATGTGATAATACATATGACAAGGTGTGTAGAGAATGAGTTGATGGACAATATAAAATGTATAAATAATTGATTAATGTATATAATAACAATAAATAGTATAAATATAAATTAAATATAAAATTACATATAATTATATAAAGTTATTATGTAATTATAAATGCTAATTGTACATAAATGTATAATATATATACTCAGTAAATAAAAGACAGCAACGTTTTTCAATCAAAAGAAAAAAACCTTTAATATGGACGAATAAGCCTAAAGCTTAGATTTATTTTTCACCATTATAAATTATGTTCTTGATGTTTGATGAATGAGAACACAGGTTTATGATCTTATACAGCTGAATATGTTAGATTTTATTTGAAGTCTTGGATGTTCTTTTTTCAGTTTGACGTTTTGATTTCTGCCTTTTCCTTTGGTTGGTCAAGCACCTTTTTCTGCTTCTTTTGTGGAGTTTCTGTTGATGCATTGTTGTTGTGAAGAATTCTGTGTGTGTTTCTTGCTGAATCCAGGGTTATTCTGAAGGGGTGACTGAAGTCTTTGTGTTCAGTATCAGCAGACAATGAGTCAGTCCGGGCAGCACACATCTGTTTCTCCATGAGAGGCCACAGAGCTCAGCACTGACTGATACTCCCACACTAGTGACTCACACTCAGTCTAACTCTGAGCTTCATACTGAGACACCTCTGATTCTTCATAGGGCTGTGCAAAGATTAATTGCATACAAAATAAAAGTTTGTGTTTACATAATTTAATATATGTGTGCTGTGTATA
>JAOTRC010000003.1:9582353-9592910 GCA_027497675.1 Cyprinella lutrensis
TATTTTATATATATAAATACACGGACATGCTTGTATATATTTAAGAAATATTACAGATTTTATATAATTTATATTATATATGTAAATATTAATATTTTATATATAGATAATATTTTTTTCTTAAATATACATGCATGTGTACAGTATGTATTTATATATTTAAAATAATTATACACAGAGCACTCACATATTATGTAAACACAAACTTTTATTTTGGATGCGATTAATCGTGATTAATCGTTTGACAGCCTTAAAATACATGATTGATGAGATTGATTTATCTATAAAGCCCAAAGTATTCTTCGGCCATCTAAGTTAAGCAGTGGTCCTCGCATGTCCGCGTGCAGCCCAGTTTTTGTGTCTGTGCAGACACACTGTGACCCATGTGCGAGCAAATTGAGTGCTTGAAAACTAAAGTCCACTTGATGGTGTGCACTTGCTGAATGCGAATTTCAATGTTCTCTGCTAAGGACTCAAGGAGTATATTTTGAGGGAGTGTGCGAGACTGAGCAAAATGTGGAAAATGAAGTATACCAGGGCTTTAGATGTAAAAGGCTCTATAAAGGCCCTGTGTGATAGTATAGAGCCCTTAGAGTGACAGGTTCAGAGAGGGCATCTCTTAGTCTCTAGTCAGTGACAGGCTCCTCCAGACCCAATCAGCCCGTCACATGTGTCTCGGACAGGTAATTGTTCTTCTGGCCCAACCTTATTCCTCCTGATCTCTTCCCTCCTGTTTTTAACTCATCACTGTCCCCAGGCATTCGTCCTTCTCTGTGTTCAGCTGCCAACCCCTGACGCTCTCCAAATTGTATTCTTCACCCCTTTCTGAGAGCTCAGAGTCACTCGCCGCCTCTATCTTTGATTGCTGATGAAGAGGAGAATTTCCTCATTGTTTTTTTTTGCCCTGCAGAAGGATTTGTTTATTAAGAGCAGTGGTGTAAATGTCAGCGGATGAGTTAATTGTCTCATTACCCAGCTCATCTCTATATGACCCTCATTAATCTGAGCGCTGATGGGATTGTGCTGTCTTGGATTTGTGTGAATGTGTGTGTGGGGCTGTCTTTATGGTGCGCACACAGGGCATCTTTCTCATGTTTAATTTTGACTAGCAACAAGCTGCATCTTATTTATTGGGTTACACAGAGTATCTGTGCTGTGCCAAATCGTTTATCAGTTTTTATTGGTAAATATTTTTCAAATTCATTCTGTTTTATGTTAAATGTAATCTTCAAAAGGTCTCAAAAATAATATCCATTTTTTTATTTATTTTTAGGATAGACCTCTGTACTTGCAGACAGTTTTTCATTCATGTGTAAAATATCATATTGATTTGGAACTGAGACTTTTTTCAGGATTTTACTCCACGTTTTGTACTGGGCTGACAATATGAAGCTCATTGTTTCCATGAGGAGGTAAATGGGAGTGTCTTTGCTTGTTGAAGAACCTTTTCCTTCCAGGTTTTGTTGGAGGAAATCTCCTAGAAAAGAATTTGTCCCTCTCTGGAGTCGTTCTTTGAAAATGAAACATTTTTAAGTCAAACTTTGACTCGAGTCAACGTTACTTTCATCTTCACCTTAAATCTCTCAGTTTTGAAATATTAATACGTTTATTTCAAGTGGGTTTATTATGCAATTTGCAGTGAGAGCGAAATGCGTTTGAAGTTGACAATTGGTATCAGAGGGATTTTGCAAAAGCTAGCTTTAGATCTTTTTTATAGCTCACATTTTGTCAGCTGAAGCAGCTTAAATTTAGAGACTTTGTGGAGCCCTCAATTTTACCAGCTTTGCATTTATTGCTTATTTCAAGGTGCACCACAAAAAAACGTGATGTATTTTATTAGATGCTTTTATTATTTGTGAATTAGAAATTGAGCAGGCTGCCAGATTTAGGAGATGTTTCATTATTACAGCTCCAAATACATGTTTCTTTTATGTCATAAATAATATTCGGAGTCATCTATATAGCACACAGATGATTCTTCTCTTGTTTTCATCTTCTTCCATCATACTTCATATTCCCAAGGATTTAATGTGTAAATCTTGCCTTGACTCTTTACTACGTAAATGATGTAGCTCATCTGTGGCTTTCGGGCTTGCTTTGACATTAATAAGCGACAAAACCCCCAGTCATGAGCTGTCTTGTGCTGACATCAAAGCGCACTGATTATTCATTCCCACACTGTATGTTGTTTTCTGTTGTTTGGAATACTAAAATGTGTGAGTTGCTAAATCCTCAGCGGACCATTAAAGGGTCACAGCTTTTGCAGTAACTGCTGAATATTCCTCCAAATGATGCCTGTGATCTATATAACCATCCATTACCATAATACAGGGCATCAGGATGCAGGTGGTCCCTCCGGGCATGGGCTTATGAGATGGCATCTCTTCTCCTCTCCTGATTCTAATATTAATGGGAAGAGATTTATTCAGGCTCTGCTTGCAATATGAGCTATAGGGAAGGTTATTCTTCACTTTGCTTTTAAAACCCAATGGAGTGTATTGTGAACTTATACAAAGAACTACAATGTCTCTCCACAGAGCTCTGCCGCATTAATGTCTGAATTTATACTTCAACCTTGACCACTACAGAGCTCATTCTCTTGTGGATCAGCTCTTAGTCATTTGCGACTGATTCTCTGAGTTGGCAGTTTCTGTTTCATCTTTCAGCTTCTGCAGTCTGCAGCTATTCCACTCATCTCTATTTAACGCAGAGCCTGCTTACTCAGGGTTGCCAATAAACCATGGCTTCTGTCCCTCACATCATTGAATGGTTTACAATAGGATGCGTAGTGATTTTTTTTAAACACAGGAACAAAATGTGTGTGGACAAATGCATACTAAAATCTTGTCAAGCTGATGATCAGGGGTGTAACGAAACACAAAAGCGACAGTTCGGTTTTCCCACAGTTTTGATGTCTCAGTTCAGTTTGGTTCGGTTTAGAAAGCTAAATTTCTACTTTTTTTACAAACATAACAGTGGTTTAATGAAAAAAATTGTCTGTCTTTAAATTAATTCAATTTTAATTAAACGTTTCACAAGGATTAAAATAAATCTGCTAATGCTGTAAACTATATAGGGAGCCGCACATTGCTATAACATTAAAGGTTGTAGCCTAGACTTTTAAAGGAGAACTCCGGCGCAAAATGACCCTTTGGTCTAATAAAACATTGGTACCTAGTCAACCGTTCTCTGAGATTTGTTTTCATGATAATCGAATGTAAAGAGTTAAAAACTCTACTCTAAAAAACTCTAAAAACTGTTTAGCATATAACACTAGTAATGGGGGCATTTTCTAAGTAAAAAGAAATCGCTAGTTTTGGAAAACAGTCACGACAAGTCAAACCACGAACGTCGTGCTGAGTGATCTGGACTGTGTGAAGTTCAGCGAACTTCTGAACCGTATGAACGGGGTTTGGGGATCGACTTATCGACTCCTGTCTGTATACACAAAGTAAACTGTCTTTATAAAATATCTTCTTATTAAGCGATCTGTACACTTACAAAGTTGTCAATGCTTCGTTTTGCATGTATGGACTCTCTTTATGTTACTGTGTTAGTGTGGGGCTATTTTGAGCCTTGTTAGTGGTATAAACTAGCAATTTCTTTTTACTCATTATATGCCCCCATATACTAGCATTATACTCTAAACAGTTTTTAGAGATAAAACTCTTTACATTCGATTATCATGGAAACAAATCTCAGGACCAAAGGTTCATTTTGCACCGGAGTTCTCCTTTAATAACAAGGATTTTTTTTTACAAGCATTTTTCTGGATATCTTTGGACTCATATTGACCTGCATAATAAATCTTTGAAAGACATTTTACTCCAACACTTATCATGAGTCATTTTGGGTGTCACAAAGGTCCACATCAATTTGTTCTGTGTGTATTTTCTCTTGTTCTGCTTTACTGACAGTGGTGTTTCTCTGTCCACAGCTGGAGATGAGAAGAACAAGTATGGGGCCCTTTGTTTGCCATGCTGAGAGAGACGGATCAGGTCAGTGCAACTGTTGTCATTTCTTCCCCCCATCGTACATCCCCCAGCTAGACCCACCAGATCAACCCTGAAGAATGGGGTCAATCTTGGGTTTGTCGGCAGATTAGCTGCTCACCCAATAAATGATCTGAGGATGAAACCCTGGCCAAATAACAATTTTAACCTTCTTTCAAAACCTTTTCCGAGCTAGTTCCAGATGGGGACATTTACCTGCACAAACAGTGAGTGCACTAAGGTCGAGATCAAGGATCAAAAGAACATTTTAAATGGCGTAATTCCCTGTTGTACATTTTAAATCTGTAAACCTTGCAAAAAGAATTGCTAATAAAAAGCGGAATGCCCAAAGAACCAAGCATATTTGAAAAAGCGCAAAAGAACGTAATTTGTGCCTTTTTGTCAACAACAAAACAAAAAAGAAAAGAAAAAAAAAATCTTGTCTGAGATTTTAACTTGGTGGTGGGCACACTTTTTGCCTCCTGTTCCGTCATTCTCTTATGTCTTCCCGTTCCTCTTTCCGTTCCATCATTTTGCCAGAGGATTCATATGCTAATAGGGTTCAGGAGATGAGGTGGTTCTCACGTTCAACTTGAAACTCAGGCTTTTGTGTGCCTAAAGCACAAGCTGCAGAACAGAAGCTAGAAGTGAAATTAAAATCTGCTGAATGCCCCAGCGGGACTGGGAGGGTAGTGAAGGGGAGGGCAGGGGCGGTACAGCAGCTGCTGATATTGGATAAATGTGAGATGCCCACTGTAGCGTTTCTTGCTGTCTTAGGGGACCGGCTAAACGAGGCATGGCTGTGTTTCTTTAATCTTACTGGCCTGTTCGTGGTCTACTGATCAGTTCCTTTCTGAGGATGGTTATTAAGCAAATGGTACCGGACCCCGACATACTCTGCATACCCTGCAATTTCATGGCATTGTTGAACTTTTAATGCTGAAAGTTCCTCACACCACTTCTTATACAAGTCTGACTCTGTATTCACTCGTACACTTTAGTTATGGACCCACATGCCTTTCTCAAGTGGTACCATTTAAAGGGGTAGTTCACCCATTTGTGTTTTTATTTATTCAGTGTATTGTCATTCCAAACCTGTGTGACATATTTTTTTGTGTTCCATAGAAAAATGAATATCTTTTTTTGTCCATACGATAGGTTTAATGTTGTTTTGGACCCCATTGTAACTAAAAACCTGTTCAATATCTTCTTTAATGGTCCTCAAAAAAAAAAAGGTCGAATGATTGAAACAATTACATTTTTCATTTTTTTGGTTGAACTATTCCTTTAATGGCGTTTGGACCGGTTTGCAGTCGCTGTGCAAAGAGAGGCCATTTTTTTTTCTCGAGTTACTCTCAAGATGTGCAATCACTAGGGCAACCACAAATCTTCTGTGCTTGCTGATGCAGAATGCACACAATCAGGGCTTCAATGATTAATATAGCCTTTTTTCCCTTTAGCTCCAAAAGGTGGGACTTGCAAAAACATAGGACCGAGCTTAAAATAACAACTCAAGCCTGCAATTATGAGCAATTTTGAGAAAATGTGTGATAATTGTATAGTATAGTCCTGCAAGTTTATTATTCCTGTCACCCATAGCAGAACTATATAAAATATGTGTAGCACTTTGTGACCAATCAGAGCTCTGCGCTCGATATAAGGAATAGTTTTATTTGATTGCAATTTAGCATAAGACCCGCTTCAGTCAGTGTGTGTTTTCTTTCTCCGCTGGGATGATTGTCTTGGGTTTCATCTTTCATCAACTATACAGCTTGGTCCGTGTTTGTGTAAAGACTGAGAAATGGAATAGAACAGAAATGCTCTGAGAGGATCCTACAACTCCCTGCTGTTATAAATGATGTAACATTAGCTGGGTCAGATTGGAGTCATGGGTGTATGTCTAGTGTCCTTGCCAGGGTTTTATTTTTTGCTCTATTATTTCCATAATAAAGCAGATTATAATATTTTACTGTATTTATTATACAGTGTCCCCTAAAAGTATTTGGATGCTTATTTCACACTTAAATTCTAAATGTACAAACAAATAAATAGAATAACTTTTTCTGAGCCATTTCTACAGCTTATAGTAACTGTGATTTAGTAGCTGCAAGAACTTAGATTCCCGCAAGTTCACATATGTGTCCTAACAGGGTAACCACAGGTATTTTTTGGAAGTATGACCAACATAAGAATTTTCACTGGAAAATGTCATCTGAACTAGTAAGAAACATTCACTTTTGTTCTGACCAACTAAGGGAAAAACAGGCATTGCCGTAATTTGCGCTGATTAATTCTAACAATCGCTTATCATATCACGTCAAACCTTGCAAATTATACTTTGTGTGTACTAGAAGTAACCATCGGTACACTGAGGTCATAAAGGGATGGACAGCAACAATACTCCTTGTTACTCCCCCCTGAGGTCGAGTTACGCGCCGCAGCGTTATGCTGATTTTTTTTTTCACATACACTATGGTTTTGGTTTTACACACACACACACGTATATATATATATATATATAAACTTTCATTTTTAGTTTTTTCAATATCCACGTGTAAACAATATTCTCAAAAATACGAACATGTACATGTTGCTCACATATTATGGTAGCCCTGTTTGTGCTAAATATAGAGACTCATCAGACCAGGCAACGTTTTTCTAATCTTGTGTTTGAGCTTGTGTTGAATTTTGTTGAGCTTGCGTGAATTGTTGCCTCAGTTTGCTGTTCTTAGCTGACAGGAGTGGCACTTGATGTGCTCTTCTGCTGCTAAAGCCCATCTGCTTCAAGGTTCGACATGTACTCTATGTTGTGTGTTCAGAGACGCTCTTCTCTTTACCTACAACCATAACATGTTCAAAGCCACTTAAATCACTTTTCTTCTCCATTTTGATGCTCACTTTAAACTTGGAAAGATTTTGTTGACCATATCTGCATGCCTAAATGCATTAATTTGCGTTAACGAGCGGTTGAGCAGACATAACAAAGTGGCTGCTTAGTATATTTAACAATATAGTGCTATACGTCAATCCTTGCTTTCGTCCATAACAGTTCAGATGTTTCTCATTTAGTGTGCGATGCAAAACTGTTATTTAAAAATCACTGACCCATATTTCTCAGGAGACATGAAATGGCCAAAATGTTTGACATAGAGCGGGGCAATTCACTGCATCCTCAGGAGAAATATGGGAACAATTATATGACTGTATGCTTACAACTTTGTAGAGATGTGCACATATTGTCTGACAAGCTAAAGGGCCGAAGCCCAGCCCTGCTCTATTTGATTAGTTTATTAATTTAATTTGCTAGCCCGCCATGAGAGGAGTCAGAGGGTGCGTGACTCTCCTGGGCCCTAATAGCTTTTAGGCAGGATGACGAGGGTTGATGGAAGGAGATTTATTTATTCTTTTTTTTCCGCCTAAATCTGGCCGCGCTCCAATCATCACAGATCTTGTTTGTTTTGTCACGGGGTGTGATGGCTGAATGTGTCTCTGAAGAGTTGAAGAATGACTGCAGCTTTCCCTGCGGTCGGGCCCCCACAGCTGCTCTGGACACCACACCTCAACTCAGCCTGGCTAAACTCAGCTCAAACACGCCTGCAGCAACACCCGCTGCTTTTTCTTTTTGTTTGCATAAAATATACATAAGCAACAGAGCACTGTAATTGGAAAGTATTTCACGTATATTTTCTTTTTACATTTATAGCTCCTGACAGGGATTTGTAATATACTTCATCATTTCTATATACAGTTTTGGGTAACACATTATAATTAAAATGTACTGTATAATAACGTTGGAAATTCTACACCAAATGACTTATTGGATGCAAAGTCAGCAAGTTGTAGTTTTTTGAACAGAAAGCACATTTCATTGCATTCAAAGTATACAGTGTACATTTAAATAGTTCATATATTCCCTAGATAGCAAACCTATGACATGGTTTTATACTTTTTTAGATAGATCACTGAAAAATAAAATAAAATAAAATAAACCAGTTTAATTTGGTTGGCTGGTCTCCTAGTCTGACCAAGCTGGTTAAGATGATTTGTTTTGTAGATTTTATAGAGATTTGGCATGGCTTTCATTTGCTCAAGCTTAGAGATCAGCTGCCCAACTAGCATTTTCATTATTATTATTATTTTTTATAATACTTTTTCACTTTAATTAATACGTTTTTTTATTTTGTATTCTTAATTCAATATATTATTAATATTTAATTTAAAATATTATATTTACAAAATAAAACATAATGTTTTATTTACTTACTAGGTTTATTAAAGCAAAGTCTTTCCAAAAAAACCCACGGAACCAGCTTAAAGGACAAATCCGGCGCAAAATAGTCTCGACTAGTCAAACCACGAACGCCGTTCATACAGTTCAGCTCACTTGGCACGGTGTTCGTGGTTGGCACGGTGTTCGACATATACTAAACATTTTCCGAAGATGGCTCCTGTCTATATATGTGAAGTGGACTGTCTTTATAAAGAATCTTCTTATTAACCTGTCTGTCTGTAGACTTACATATTTTTCAATGCTTTGGTTATGTTACCTGTTAGTGTGGGGTTATTTTGAGCCTTGTTAGTTTAACTAGCGATTTTTAAGTTTCATTACTCTATGCCCTATATACTAGCATTATACGCTAAACAGTTTTTAGAGATAAACTCTTACATTCGATTATCGTGAAAATAAATCTCAGAGAACGGTCGACTTGGTGCCAATGTGTCATTAGACCATGGGTTCATTTTGCGCCGGAGTTGTCCTATAAGTATTCAAATTTTCAATTCAAATTTATATAGCACTTTTCACAATACATATTGTTTCAAAGACATACAATACATATTGTTTATTCCTGGGGTACACACACACCCCTGGCTGAGGAACACTGCTCTTGATCTACATTCTTTGTTGTCAAGGTCTGCAGTATTTTTAATCTTGCTGTGGCTTTTCTCTTGGTTTGGTAATCACCATTTGCTCAGAATTCCCTGTGTGTAGACAATGTTAGGTGCAGAGGGGAGAAAGTTGGATAGGCAGGGAACTATTAATCTTTCCATATTATTTCACAGGGCAAAACGTGTTTGCCGGTCACACTGTTGCTGACAGGTAATTATTTAGGCTTAGTGCTGGCACCCCGTGCTCTCGATTTCCCTCTCTCTCTTGGCCTTTTCTGCTAAATGACTTTCTGTTTTGCCGCCCCAGATAAGTGAGAGGAACATGGGCCATGTCGTGCTTTTAGTTGTTGGGCCTTCAGCATCTCTTTCCTTTCTTTTCCTCCTCCTCCCCCTCTTCCTCTCTCTGCCAGATTTGTCTGCGGGCAGACAAGCATCTTTACCTGGTGTTTTATGACATGAGCAAGACAGCCATGTTTTGGGGGGAGGGTGACTCTTGATGGCTCTTATATGTGGGGACAGGGCTTGTAAATCAGCTGGGCCGGTTTGTATAGCTCCACATCCTGAAGAATCAGACGTCTGGACGGGTCTGTAAATCAGTCTGCTTTGATTTATGATTATAAATATGATACCAATATGAATGTGGTTGTAATCTAGAATTGTTGGAAAACAGCCTCTGATCCGATCTTTGTAGATATTTCGAGATTTACCCATGTACAAGAGAAGCAATATGTTCAAAGTCTCAGATCAGCCCAGGCTTTGTGTAGTGGCTCCCCGCTGCTGTCAGATGAGTTGTGAAAGCTGAATCAACAGGACTGTATTTACTGAGGACAGGCTACACCCTCACATTGGACAGCCTCACCTTATTTTCCAGATCAGATTTCCTTACACACCATAAAGCTGAGCTCCTAATGCTTAAGTGGGGACAGGTGTACACTTCAGATGGGCTCTGACCACCAAGGACATGGGCTGAGCTTTTGGAGAAGTTGTCTTAACTCTACCTAGAGGAAAAATGTATTGCTCAGTGGTGGATTTTCCTAAGCTCATGAGCGTTTCAGATATGTCTTCTAAGACTCAACTGAGACATGAGAAATATCTGAGAGAAAAGGGGTTAAACTGAGAATGTGTTGAAAGAAACATAGAACATCTCTTTATTGTCTTGCAATCGCTTTCAAAACTCTATGAATATTTTATTCCTCAGTTTGCTTTTTAAGCTCAGGAGACTTTGTTTTGATTCTCATATAACTCTCATTGTAGTATCAATAGTGTCTCATATGTTTCTTCCTAAAATTCCTTACAACTGAGACAAGCTGAGATGAATGAGAAACGAGAAACATGGGAGATCTCCCTTTAAGACTCCATTTGTAAAATTATTTTCAGAGGTTTTTCTTTCATGACATTGTCATGAATTATTTGTCATAAATTTCTATGTTGACATCAACTATACTACAAAACTACAAACTATAAACACAATGACAAGTCAAAAAACAAATTAACAAGTAGAACGATGGAGCTGTTTTTTAATGTGCTGTTAAGACGCCATATAAAAGACAGGAGATCAAATATAGCTCCATCATTGTTCAAAGTAAAAAAAAAAAATGGGAACTGTTACACCCCTAATATATATATATATATATATACACTGGATATATGAATTGAAAAAAATTAAAAATGAGTGTTG
>JAOTRC010000003.1:9605389-9626052 GCA_027497675.1 Cyprinella lutrensis
ATTAGTTAAAATGAAAACATTTGTTTTTATTTTTTTTAAAAGGATTTAAGAAAACTAGTAAAACATTAATAATAGTTAAACTAAATTCAAAACACAAAATTAATATATTTAAAAATATATATTATTTTTTTATTTTTATTATTTTAATTTAAAATACAACAACCCAAGGTTGTCTGAAATGTGTTTGTAAGAAATAAAAAAGCGTTCAAAGCTGCTGGAGGACAGTGGAGGTGAATGATGAATAATTTTTTGGAGAGAAATGGTGGATTGAGTGAGACAGACAGAGAGAGTGACAGGGACAGGTCAAAGGGACAAGGAAACATTCAGAAAGCAAGGGGGCATGGAGGATGATTTGAGAGAGAGAAAGGAAGCAGCCTAGAGAGAAAGAGGGAGGGAGGCAAATGGGACGGCGGGTCATTTAAGGACACTCACAAAAAATTGCCATCTCTCAGATGACTGCAGAGAGAGGACTGCAGCAGTACGATGACGCCCAGTTACTGTCATAAACCACCACACAATATAGCAGAGCTCCATCAGCACCACGATGTTCAAAAAAATTGTTCCAAATTTTCCTTCATTTTCAGTTAACAAAAATACACATTTTTAATTCATCACATCAAAACACATTTTTATTCACACAAACCATGTTTGTCCTACATCAGATAAACCCATTTTTAATCAATATCAATACCTATTGCATAGTTTTCACCATGTTTTATTTATAAAGGCATCATTTGGCTAGCTTCTACCAGGATATTATAGCTATATATTTTGTTGGATTTTCTCCTCCCTTTTAAAAGAAAAAAGTTTTAAAAGATGTAAAAAAAAAGTTGTAGTTGTATTTTATTTTTATACTATATTTATTCATTTCTATCCTATCTATGATTTTATGCTGAGTTGCATTTTATTCACTACATTAGTATGACCCTGTGATCCACTAGGGAGGAGGAATGGTCTGTAAACTGGTGGAAAGACTGGTCTAGTTTTCACAGTTTCTAGTTTCATGCTTTAGCTGAATTTTAATGCCGTCTGAATCAAACACATCTGTGTTTTTCTCACTCGGCCTTGGTTAAAATGATGTTTCTAAATTACCTACTTTTACCTACGTTTTTTTGGCTAACTCAGGGGGTCCTCTGGAAAACTTCAACTCTGGATAGAAATGTCCATGATTGCAGTATATTATTTTTCACCTCATTTATTTTGACCTTCACGGATACTGCAAATATAGCTAAATGTATGTATGATTGCACTGCCTGGTGAACCTTGATTGTGTATTTAGAACTTAAGCCCACTTTCTTGATAAAATAACAATCGGTGGTTCTGCTTTCATCTAATTTGACATAAAATGAAAATTAAATCAATAAATCCCGGAAACTGCTAAGAGTGGCTACTGTAGTATGATCCTCACCTTAATGAATTCCTTCCCATAATTACATACATAATGCTTAATTATTAATCACAGATCAAGTCTGGTTTATTTCAGTGGGTTTTGTGATGGGATCCAGAGCAAATAATCATTTGTAACGCCCACTTCCAGACAAAAAAAAAAAAACACTCCAATCCTAAAATCTACACAGAACCCAATCTGAATCAGTACGTAAAATCACAGATGCCCAATGTGAAAGGGATATTTCATCAAAAGCATGGAAAATCTTACTATTTCGTCTTGTTGTTTTGGAGCATGTTACTAACGCACCGTTTTATAGACCAATGTTTACTTCCATTGTATAGATTAAAAACACTGAGACGTCTTTTATTTTACACAGAAGAATGAAAGTTACAGGTTTGAAATGACGCAAGAGTGAAACAATTATTACTGAATATTACGTTTTTGAGTGAAAATATTCCATTAATATTTGTTGCTCAAACATTATTTAGAAAATGAATCCTGTTTGAATAGCATCGCCAAATTCAATAATCAATTATAACCGCCAAATTAAACAAATGATCCCTTTGACAAATCTGGAATGTTCTAAACAATGTGCCAATATTTTGAACAAAAATTGTATTTCATTGTCAATGAATATTTAAATATTGTTGCATTTCAAATAAAAAAATGTCAAAATTTTAGAAATGGAAAATATATAATAAATTCAATATAAAATGCATTTAAAATATATTTTGTACTATTGAGGCTAAATCGTTGTGGGGAAAACACCTTGTCTATAGATTCTGAATCCTGCCCTTTGCCTTTAGAAAGGTTTTGGGGGATCTCACCATTCATGCTGCTGGCAAGTCTATCCTTGAGAGATTGTTGTCATCATCAAGGTAGTTTTTTTAAATAACTGAAATGGATCATGGCCACTTTTCTAATCCATCATAATCAGCAAGGCTTTTGCTGTAATATGAGTACCCCAGAGGAAATATTTGACTCGTGAGAGAAAGATAAAATTACAACTACATGCAACAGACAACATATTTTGCATTGTTCTTTCAGTAGCCAATGAAGTGGTTTATATTTTCACAGCATGCATGATCACAGTAAATGCACTCACTGTGCAGTACTGTGACATCAGATGCTATACAAGTTGACAACGTACGTCTTTGTATCTTGTCAATGCATGTCCTTCAGATTGTTGAAATATTGTATTTGCATACCCCACACGCATACAGTTGTTCAATATTTTGAATTAAATAGTCATTTATGGAAAACTTGTTTAATTACCAGTGTGTCAAATTCCATTTATGCGATAATTTCCTCTTGTTGCAGCCATTAATTGCTTTTTATGCCAATTAAAATGTACGCCACCCATTAATAAGTTAGTGACAGTGCGTTTTTGCAGCTTGTTCCTTATTTTTCGTGCCTCACAGTCAAATACGATTGAACCAAGAGCAGCCCACCATGACCTGTCAAAGTAAAGAAATGAAAGGCCTTAACACAGAAGATAAACAGACTGCCTAAAAGGCTGCTTTCAAGCTTGCTGTGAACAGGTAGGCAAGGAGAGACAGTAGCCTGCCTGGATGCATGTTGTTTAATAGGCATACAGGAGCCACACGCTAATAGCTCTCTGCTTGCTTTGACTTCGCTTGGAACACAGGGGCATAATTAAGGCCATTTACCGTAAAAGCCAACAGATTAAAAAAATATTCAGGTGCAATAAGAAAGCGGTGAGCTAATGCAGCAGGAGCGTGTGTGTCGGAGAAAAACTTTTTCTTTTCATCTGCCATTGTTTGAATGCATGCCCGGAATTGTCTGCTTGTCTTAAAAATGCAAGGAAAAAATGAGAAATTAGAAATCTGTCTTTGAAGGAGTCCAGGTTTCAACCTATGCTTTCAACCAATGGTGCACAGGCCAGGAATGGATGGAATGTGTTTGTACTGGCAAAGGGGAATAACAGTGAAGATAATGGTAACAATAAAAGTGTGCCTGTTTCTAGTGAGTAGGCTTCTACAGTCTGATGTAGGCCTGCTAGGGAAGTTGGCATACCTTTATGAAAAAGAAGTATACTTCAAGATAGTTTTATGAAGTATACTTAAGTAATGTTCAAGTACATTTTTAAGTATACTTTATGTAGTAAAACTTGTAAGTGTACTATTTTAATACTGCTTAAGACTAAATTGGTCCACTTGTAGTATATAAAAGTATATGTTTAAGTGTACAATTGGTGTAACAGTTCACAACTAGTTAATAATTACGTTTCTCATCTGCACCGCAAGTGAACTTATGGGTAGACTAGTAGTTTACCATTTTAATACTTGTAGCAAATTTTATGAAAGTTTATGAAAGTACACTTTGAAGTATACTCAGTAAACTACTAGTTTAGTAGTTGTATAGTACAAGTTTTTTTTAAGTGAACTTAACATTATACTTATAGTTTACTATTTATATATTATTTTGCACTTGCAGCAGGCCTACTACTATGTTCAAAGTTATTTTTTATACTTGGAAAAATACCTTTTACTTTAATATTAAAAACATTTAATTAGCTTCATGTATCCTTTTTTATCAACACTTGAATTTTGGTAAGTTCCATGAAGAAAGGCAAAATTTTAAACAAAAATGTTGAGAAAATCTCATTTGTGTCAAAGACAACGCCTTGATCAGATTCAGAACGATGATAAAAACACAGATGGAGTAGATCGAGTCCAGCACCCCAAAGCTTCACAGTCGTTTTCTCTTCATGGGTTATGCTTCATTTCATTTGGAAACATTAAAGGGTTAGTTCCCCCAAAAATGAATATTATGTCATTAATGACTCACCCTCATGTCGTTCCAAGCCCGTAAGACGTCCACTCCGTTCATCTTTGGAACACAGTTTTAAGATATTTTAGATTTAGTGCGAGAGCTTTCTGTCCCTCCATTGAAAATGTATGTACGGTATACTGTCCTATAAATTTGAACATGTAAAAAACTATTTAATAAGCTACTCAATCAAAATAGTAAACACAAGTACAAGCCAAGAATACTTAGAATACTTAGTTATACTTTTAAGTATACCTCGTTCAACAAGTATAGGATATAATATACCAAATATACTTAGACTTTCCTGTCAGTGTAAGTCAAGTATGCTTAAGGGCAATTTGAAGTAAATTTCTGAGAAGTTCTTAAAGTATATTTTTGAGAAGTATAGAAGTATGCTTATTTTTTAGTTGAAAAGAAGTATACTAATAGAACACTTGAATAAACGTCTTTTTCGTAAGGGTACTAGAGAGTAATTACCATACTTTTAATACTGTAATTTTCTTTAGCGTTTTTGCAACAGAGGCAGTTGCCATTTAATTACAGGTATTAAAAGCTTTTATATAGCTCTCTAGAATTGACAAGCTCAGAGTGAGAATTAATGACTGAGTTTAGACCATTCTAAAGTAATTTTTTGTTTTGTTTTCAGGGCTTAATTGAAATTTGCACCCACAAGTTTTGTGACACGAAGCACAAAGTCATCATTCAAATGTAAGTATGTGCTTTTTGTGCCCATTCATTACTGATATATTTGCAGGCATCATTTGGATGCCTTTAATAGCTGTGCATGTAAACAAATATTTGGCACATGGAAAGAATACAAAACTTGTGTTTGCATGCAGCTGTTTATATTCTCTCATCAGCCTTGAAACACAGCAGCTGACCCACCACTAGCAGCTCAAAACACACGCACACACATGCTGACCTATAACCTTTAAGACCATTAAACGGATAGTTCACCCAAAATTGAAAATTGAAAATTGTCATCACTCATGTTGTTCCAAACCTGTAAGACTTTAGTTCATCTTCAGAAATGAAGCTCTTTTTGATGAAATCTGAGAGCTTTCTGTACTCTCCGTAGGGAGCTACGCAACTACCACTTTGACGCTTCAAAAAGTTCATAAAGAGATTGTAAAACTAGTCTATATCTGCATGCTTGTCGTCCTCATCGGGGTCTCGGCCTGACTGCAGTAGGTCGTCGTAACTGACTTGAGTGGGCAAATGCTCACATTCAATGATATCTGCCACTTTGGAGAGGTGTTCTCTTGATGGATGAATCCCAGTTTTCACTGTGGCCTTTTATTCTGGCCAGCCTAAGGGACACCTATGCAATAATCATGCTGTCTAATCAGCATCTTGATATGTCACACCTTTGAGGGGGGTGGATTATCTCGGCAAAGGAGAAGTGCTCACTAACACAGATTTAGACAGATTTGTGCACAATATTTGAGAGAAATAGGTCTTTTGTGTACATAGAAAAAGTATTAGATCTTTGAGGTAAGCTCATGAAAAATGGGCGCAAAAACAAGTGTTGCGTTTATAATTTTGTTCTGTGTATAAAGCGATCGTGTCTCTTTAGAAAATTTGGACTAAACCACTCAATTTATATAGATACTTTTTACGATCTCTTTATGTCTACTAGTGTTGTAGAAGCTAAAAATGCTAAAGCTTTTTTAATCAAGGATGCATTCAATTGATTGAAAGTGACAGTAAAGCCAATTATAATGTCACAAAAAAAATCAAAGAATCCTGAAAAAAGTAACATGATTTCCACCAAAATATTAAGCTGCTTCCAACATTGATGCTGTTATTATAGGAAATATTTCTTGAGCACCAAATCAGCATATTTAAATGGTTTCGAATTAGAATGTTACACTGAAGACTTAAATAAGTAGAAAACAAAATAAAAATTTCACAATATTACCGTTTTACTAGCCTACCGTTTTAACAGCACTTGAGTCTTTTTTTTTAATGTGTTTGGAGTTTTGCCGACTGGATACGGTAAACATTTGGAAAATGCATGGGACTCAGTCGTCACCTTCTTCGTTGCTCTGATTGGTTGTAGCTATCCAATTGCGTGCAGAGATAATTTGAAAGACAACTGTTTATCCCAGCCTTCGGATTGAGCCCTGTCAATGATGAGTTTCCGGACTTAACGTCTTGATGTAGGTCTGGCATGCCAGGCTACCGTTTTACTGTATTTTTGATCAAATAAAGGGAGTCTTAGTGGGCAATGGAGATTTCTTTTGAAATCTTTTAAAAATCTTGCCAACTTCAAACCAATTCAGTGAATCAGAGCTGTCTGCGTATTTCATTGTTCTGATCATTATATTTTGCTCAGCTATAACACCATGGCTGCACTGCTATCATAATGGAAAAGCTACACTTTCTATAACATCTTAGCTACTTTTACTAGTTTTTAAGTTCTCAACACTGGCACTAGATTCTGTTTAATTGCCCATGACACACTCAGAAAGAACAAACCCCTAATGTTTCTCCACACGGCAACTCTCGTCAGTGCCACAAGCCCTGTGCACTCATTCAGAAAACAGCAGCTTGTGGGCTGACCTTGAGTCAGGAGCTCCTTTTGATGAGCACGAGTAGAGGAAAGAGAGAGCCTTATTTTAATTGTAGCAGGGTCACGGGTTCAGTGCAGAAAGTCGAACCGCTCGCACATACAAGGTCTCCCTTCAGGCTGGAGGCCCACAAGGTGTGCAGAATATGTGATGAGAGACAGAGCTACAAAAAAGAAAACTTCTACAAATATTACAGACAATTTGTGTTAATGACAGTCAGGCGTTTGCACTAAGTACTTACATCTGCAAATCATCTGAAGGTCTCGCCAAATTAAGGACTGTTAAAAATATATCGCTGGATCGTCATAAAAGGTTGTCTGCTTTCATCTATGAACAGTGGAATCTTAAAATAAATAACAAAAAAACTATGGATCTGCTGTGAAATCATCTTCAAGCTCTAGGTTCAGACCAGAGCATTTTTGAACTTGCTGAATCCTGAAGCTGTTTGATGCCAATTATGCTGTTTTCACACTTGGTTTGAACGCTTCCACCTCCCTCCACCATCCCCCGCAGGTATCTTTTCATAGTGTATTATTCGCCTCAGAACATGCACTTCATCTATGTGAATAACACTTTCAGTACTAGCGGCAGCTGTTTACCACTGTACTTACTGTAGACTGACCATGATTTTGGTAGGATGAGTTTCTTGCTGGTTTTGGATCAACGATTGAGTCTTCCTCGCAGAACTTAACGCTAAAGTTTCCATTTCTAATAATTAGCAAAAACTGGATTTTTTCATTCCCGTTTCAGAGGTCTATGAGTATATTGAAGCTTTAAAATAAATTGACACTCCAAACCAGTGTATCGGATCACCATAGATGTAAACGTTCACTTCAATAAAGGCCACACTACTGACGTGGTCTGATCGCTAGCACCTTGCACATGGGAGTTTTTGCAGGCCATAATAAATGTTATCTTGCATTTTTTAGAGTGTATACCAGATTGTTGATGAACCCTATTGATGAACCTTACATAGTATTTATAAATATCTTTTTTTGTGTTCAACAGAAGAAATAAAGGTATAAAGGTTTGGATGAGGATGAGTAAATGATGGCAAAATGTTCATTATTTGGGTGAACTATCCCTTTAAATGCTCTTTGTCAGCGTGACATCATCTGCATTCACACTTTGTTGCAGTGTGTAGATGGACGAGGTGATTTCAGAAACATTTTAATGGCTTTAATGAATCCCTCAAGCCGAGGCTGATAAAATGATATGCCAAAACGAGCTCTTAAATGGTGTCTGAAAGCTAATTAGAAGAGCAGCTCAAACATGGTACAGGGATGGTGATAAATTTCACAGTCGAGCCTTCAGAAAATTGCACAAATAATCCCAGATCAACCATTCGCCCACTCACCTAGATGAATGATCTGCTCTGATGCACTCCCGCTCCCCTTTAGCTTTCTGCAAGAGACCCTGATCAGAGCAGAAGAGGCTGCAGTGCATTAGTACACCGGGCGAGCTGTCAGACGCTCTCTCTTTAGTCGCCCTCTTTGGGTGTGAAGCTCTGCGGTATCTGTACATTAATGACTCCTGTTGAGACACCACCGGCTCTCCATCCTGAGCAGCCTGACCTTCACTGTCCTTGGCATTCAGGCGTGAATAAGGGAGAGCGAGCAGGCTGGGAAGACAAGAGCTGCTCGAATAAAGTTGTGAGGGAAGAGAGAGAGCTAATAAAGATAGAATGATTGAAAGTGGTGAAAATAAGACGAAACTGACAGAATAACCCCCTCTTGACCCGTCAGATGGGTTCTAGGATTGTCAGACGGTTCCTTATTTCGTCTGCTAATAAACAAGATTATTATAGTTTTTGAGTGGATGACCAGGGGCAGCGAGACCATGTTACAATAATAAAAAGTATGGAGTGACCTTTTCCGTGTATGTGCACGTGTTCTTAGAATTAGTGTCTAGATGCGTGCTGGTTATATTTGGCCCATGTCTGATTGTTTGTGTTGGTTTGTTGTGTATGTTAGGGTTGTCCAAAACCACATGTTTGTAGAATGTATGTTATGTCCATTTAAGTGCAGAGATGTATGGAGCATTTGGGAAGGGATGTTGCTGGGGTCATCTAATGTAAAAATAGGATCTCTTTAAACAGAAGTCAGTCTGTCTTCCACTGAGTTTGTTGAGACATGTGTGGTATAAATGTTAAACAAGAGCACTGTGGGATTGAGAAACTATTTTGTATGCTTGCGGTTTAGGAGGCGAAACAGTCTCATGAACACTGATGGAATGTGGCCTGATTCCACTTCCATGCGCTTGGATTTGCTTTAGCGCCAGGATTTGTAATCATGCTTACTTGCTAAGTAAAGCCATCTACGTCCATGAGGACATAATAGACACGGTGTGAGATGTCAGTTCATTTTCGTTTTTCATACTCTTGTTGTTCAGAGAGTGCGGGGATAAATCCTCATTTTCCATTACCCCCGGTTTCCTCTCGGCCTTTTAGCTCGGAAAAATTCTCTCATCCTGCATTTGATCTTATCTATTCAATTAGTCGTTGGCCTCCGTTCTGCTTCCCATCCTGAGCCCGCCAAAGCAACATAAGCCATATATTTGCTAGACCCTCTCAGGATGTGACCTGCGCTTCTTTTCTCAAGGATTTCATTGTGTGTGTTTGTCTTAAACATATCCTCATCGGTCAGCGATCTGCGGCTGAAACGTGAGCCGGACTCTGCCTGTGAGTCGGCGTGAAACATAATTCGGTGTCGGAACGCGTCCTGCGATGCACAGAGGTAAAAACTCCACAAATGATAAGCTCAAGCGGCATGAAACTTTAGAAGAGGGGCGGTGGGAGCAGCGGAGGCGTGTGGAGTCCGGGACAGGTTGCAGCGGCCCCGTACAGGCCCCGTACGGCCCAGTCTCAGAGCAGAGGGGCACAGAGGTGGTTGTGCGGGAACAATGGCTCTCTTTGTAAACCGGCCTGGCTGTGTGGAGCCTCAAGATGTCTTCCCCATATGAAGCTGATCATTGTTCCCTCTCCTGCTTTCCTTTTTCTTCCTTTCACTGGTTTAAACAGCCTGTCCTGCTTGCTGTCAGCCTGACATGTCTCTCTCCCCGGGCACCCCGACAACCATTCAACACAAATATAAAGAGAAGTCACTAACACTTCCATCCTGTGATCACACTTGTGTGTTGCTCCCTGTGTTTGTTTGTTTGTTTGTTCCCTTTGACTGCCATATGCTCAACAATGAGACACTTTGCCTGCTGTTCCCTAGTCTTGGCATGTTTAGTAGAAACAACAACAAATACGACTTAGGTGCTTGTCTCATTCCATACCTCTTTTTCTGTTCTTTTCTTTTTTTTTTTGACGGGGAGAGTTTGGCGCCCTGTTCCTGCAATGTATCTTTTAACACCTGACAGACAATGAATGTGAGGTCATTCGCAGGGTGGTGCTGTATTTGGTCTCGGATTCCTCCCGACATGCATCATCAGGTATGCAGCATTTTTTGGACGGTCGTTGTATCCGTTTCATGGAAGAAGTCGTTGGGCGTGAGACAGAAGAGCGTACGGTTCGGTTTCAGCCTGCTTTCTAAACCTGGCCATATGCCCCCTTGTGCCTATTACCTTACTCCTCCCTGATCTGAGCGCGCAACAGATAATACTTATCCATATGGCAGAATATTACTTACAATGCTGCTTACAGGGGAAGCTGAAGCACAGCCGTTGGTTCAGACCGTTGGGTTACAGTGGTCAACTCAGTACCACGGTGCTAGGGGATCTGTAAAAGTAAAGTTGACTGTAAGTTGAGCTGTCATAGTTAACGTTTATTACAAAGGACTGATCTGAAACTCTTGACAGCACTAGCTTTTTGTCATTGGACTAAAGCTAAAGCTTATACTGTATATGAGTGTATATATATATATATATATATATATTACATTTGCATTCACCAAATTTGGTTATTGTTATTTCGTTCTGCTTTCTGAACACTGGTCAGAAAACATAAGATAAATTTTTCATTTTTTTTAATTTATTTATTATTATTCTATTGACAGCACAGATTTTAACAGTGTGGAGAAAAAAATCTGTATATGATTTTGTGGGAGAGAAAAATATTTTTTAGATAATTTTAATCATTCGCTTTTAGTACAGTGACAGTATGACCAATTATAATTTTGGAATCATTTATTTAACTTTGTTTGTAACAAGTAACATTTTCCACATGGGTCAAAAAAATATATTTATTAACATACATTTGCTGAATGAAAATGTATATGTATTATACTCTCTTGCAAGGGAATCATTGTGAGAACTTCAAAACTAGTCATCAATTGATTAATGAGGTCATGTAGGGTTTTTTTTTTTTTTTAAGTTTTGAGTGTTTTATTAGCAGCACTCTGCTTACTGTACCTTGCTGACAGCATCTTGTTAGGCAGATTTCTCTAAAACCCTCTCAGAAAAGCTGCTGTTTTAAATACGTCCTGCTGCTCGTCCATGCACATTTAGGTGTTTTTAACCACTGGATCGCATCTTGCAAAGTTTTTGAACATCCCACGGTATGCGTTGTATTGAAGGTAAATGTAAAGTTAAACAATCACAATTTTTAACGCAACATCCCTGCATGCGTTCTGTCCTATTTCTTAGTAATGCTAATCTATTTTGTACACAGGATACCCCATAAGAAACACATCTGAGCAAGATCAGAAGGTCAACTAGTCATTTATGCAACCCACTGACTAGTTGTTTTTGAAAATATGTAGTTTTGCACATCTCTGTATACTTACAGCTTGGTCAGCTCCTGCTTTAATCAGCTTTTTCTCCTACCGCAGAGTTCTTCTCTGCTCTTTATGAAGACATCACGCTGTCAGGATTTCATAGAAGCTTATTTTTACAATAGCTGTCTCTTAGCACCTTTTTTTAGACTGCTCCATCTCCTTTGTGCCTGTGGTAAGTGGCATATTTCTGGAAGAAGCGCTCATCCTGACTGCGTTGCTCTTTTAAGCCGGGCTTAAGGAAGTTATCACACACCTTCCTCCCGCTGCAAAGAGACAACAGTTAAAAATAGATGGCACCAATGCTAGTTAATGCCTATCGTCCCAGACACATGCATTTGCATAGCTTTTATGTGTGTGTATTAGTGTTTGTGTGTGCCCGTTTCCCTTTTTCCCTCCCTCATTTTTTCCCCCTCTTGCATTGTGTCTTGTGTTTTGGATCCTCTTGGGGTTCAGTGTGCTTTTAGTAGGGGTGGGCAGTCCAGAGATCACCAATGAAAAGCAACAGCAGACAGTTGGGTAATTAAAGTTTTGGAAAGGCTAGTCTTTTCTGCCTGTATTTTCTTTCAGGCCTTTTTGAAGAGTGTACCGGCTTGTCTGCTGTATCAAGGGCTAGGTATTGAGTCCAGAACTGTAGGGGAGCCATCTGGCCCGAGACCACTCCTTTCGTCCTGTGAGAATGCTTCGACTTTTACTCTCTCTCTCTCTCTTTCTTCCTCTCTCTCCTAATGTTTGAGAAGAAATGGTGTGTAAACAAAAGTTACATTTTTATAGAAGGTGAAGATCTCTTTTTTAAATGGTAATGTTTTGATAAATTATGTTTTTTAGATGTTAAAGTTTTTTTTTAATGATGGAATAAATTACTTTAATAAAGTCTCTCTCTCTCTCCCAAACCAACTCAAACTGGGTTGGGCGACACTTTGTCGATGGCAAAAGAGCAGAAAAAGGCCGTTGCTGATTTTCAACACTTATGTCAGTGTCAGCTGCTGTGAAATGGCACTGTCTCGAGACTCTCTCATCCAATCAGCTCGCCGATAAGACGTGAAATCTTAAAAACATTTATCTTGCAAAAAAATATTTTCTGCTGCCAGGGCAGGGACTAAAGTGTTATTTACTGTTGTAAAGACTCCCTGACCTGTTGCTGAGAGCTTTTCATTGGAAAAGATCAATTGCCCGTGCTGTTGCTAAGATACTACAAAATGGTCAGCTCTGTTTTGCATGAAGCATTTGGACTTTCGAATCTATATTTAAAATGCATTTTAATGATGAAATGAATTGATATTCTGTGCAACTAAAGCCTTTTTGAGATGCTGACGGATGGCAGTAATTTGTGTGGCACATAAATCACTCAAGGACACAAATTCATGCGAAGTGGAAGCACAACACTATTCTCTTTCTGTTATTGGGGCGTTTTACGATATAAAACGTGAGGGTAGAATGACAAGGCCATCACTTGAGAACTTTTTGGTGAAGGTCGTTGATAGTTGATATTTAGCGTCTTGGACATTTGAGTTTATGCAGGAACTCTTTCAACATTCAATAAGTGAATGCTTAGCGATAAGAGGTTTCTGTTTATTGTAAATCTAACTGCATCCATCAAAATGAGAGCACTGCTGTAAATTTCAAAAGTGCCATCAATGATAAATAGCAGTAATATGCAGTAAACAAAGCTCAAACTTAACACAAATCAAGAATAAGCATTTATTTTTTCTCTTGAGCCAAACTGACACGATGATGAGCAGATTCAAGCAGCTGTAGTTATATACTTGTGTTTGTGCTAGAAAAATATACAAGATATTTGTGAGAAAATATCTTACAAGTGTGCAACTCTCCTTGGATGAATTCACATATTGATTTGTGGGTGTGTACAGTAAATGCATTTTGCACATTATTCACTGCAGCAACTGTAGCAAAAATGTGAGCATACAAGTTTCTTAATTTGTGATTTGTAGAATAGGATTTGCGCACCTGCAATGAGGAATTTGAGAAGGTGTAACTGTTGTGTTGTGTTTGTGGAAGAGAAGAAAATGTCTTCAAGTTTGCAACTCTTAAAACATTTCTCTCTGTGACTTCATATTTACTGATACACATGTGTGGATATTCTAGAAAATTCACTGCCACAGGCGTTCAGTTGTTTTGCACCAAGTATAGCTTCACATAAGGGGCCATTGTGTAGATATTTGTTGTAAAAAAAAGAGTTTAATGTCCACAGTGAATAGTGTTCATGGTTGTTTTAACAGAAGGTCAGTCAGAAGATTGAGTTCAAGGCTAGCGCACTTTGAGGCAGCTCTGCATCTTTGTCACGCTGCTGTATGGCTCTTATCCAGGGCTTAAGCAGGAGTTGGTAAACCATTGACACATCGTTTAAATGCATATGAGGGATTTGCCTAGCGTTCTTTTCCCTTTTTTGCTCAACATTCAGTTACACGTGTAAACTGATAAACCTAAGCTTTTTTTTTTTAAAAGCAGCAACCTAGCAGCAAATACTGTGCAAACAGATCAAGTTGTATGCCGTCTGTGAATACACACAAACATGAAAGCGAGTTAATTTTAATTATAGAGCAGTCCACCTCAGAAGCAATGCCTTTAACTCACCCTTTTTATCCCATACATTCCAGTTTTACAACCATTAGCTACAGAAACATGGCTGACGGCCTTGCAACAGACATCCACACACATGCCGTCAATAATGTACAGATGAGATAATAAAGGCTGAGTACTACTAACATACAAAAATGAGAGCATTTAAGTGTGTTGAGAAATGCAGGTTATTGAAGATGGCTTTGTACTTGCATCTGTAAGTTCTCTTCACTTAGATGATTGTTGAAGGAACAAGAGTTCACAACTGAATAATTCAGCAGCTTGACTTTTACCGTCATTTAACTTAGGATTCGTTGGCATATTAGGCTTTGAGGTTGAAGCTGCAGTGCAAGCTTCAATATGAATATGGCTATTTGAGGCTTGAGGCCTTTTGTGCTGCTCTATATCAGGACTGGCGGCGGTGATGCCCTCAAAATTGGTTTGCAGTATTGTCCTACATTCAGGCTTACAGCAGATGATGTCAGCCTGTTTAAGATTTTTTTATGTTATTGTTGGATACTACCATTCAAAAGTTTGTGGTCTGTAAGATTTTTTTAATGCCCTCACCAAGGCTGCGTTTAAACATATTGCGTAATATATTTAAATATAATATAATAAGTTTAGAAGTGCCTTGCCCTGTTTGACATTTTTATTCACTATATTTGAACTGCTGCTATTTTTATTTGGAAATATTACATTTTTTTATTTAAATAAAATAAATCAGCTTTGTTGCCAATTCGCTAACCTTGTTCGACTTTATTTATGGGGTCTGTTTCTGGGCAAACATCTCTTAAATGCCCTATAATGAACTGTAATGGAAGATGGCTGCTGCAGCTTGTTGTAATTAACTTGTCCTGATAATGTCGGGTAACATTGAACCTACACCAGTAGGCAAACCTCTCTTCTGATGGTCCACTAATGCTCCCGCTGTGGCGGTAACACTAACCTGGCTCACACAGCCCTCACCCCAGCGTCAGCCCGCTTTCTACTTTATCAATCCGAGGCGATTATTATGTTTCTCTATTTGTGAGTGTGAGAGGGAACAGGTTCACAATAGCTTCTCCAGAAGCTGTGTGTGTGTGTTGGAAGTACAAAGGGTTCTTACCTCAGAGCATTGGCATTCCCTGAGCGAATAAGCAGGATAGAGAAAGAGAGAGAGAGAGGGGTGCACAGTGGGGGTATTCATGGGCCCTGTCCCCATGGGAAGGAACCAAGGTCGAGTATTAGCTCCTATTAAAAAAGAAAGCCAGCCCTGCAGGGGCCTGGCACTCACTGCATAGAGAAAGAAAGAGAAAGGCAGAGTATTGGAAGACAGAGATGAGAAGGACATTAAGGTTTGGGCCCTCAGAACTACATCCTTAAACGTTTCCTTGAGACCTCCTGGATAAATTGTTGGACTTAACAATCATTCCTGTTTGGTTGTGTTGTTCAGCACAAGATGTATCAAGAAATGGAAATAGACAGCTAAAGCTGTAGCGTGTTATTTTTCCTCCAGTTGCGACACCAAATGGATTTGCAAAAATAACAAAAGGTAGTTAGATTGGTTGAGCCAATGTTGTCAAACCAAGGAAGGCCGCAGTAAATTACATCATGACAATGCTGACTGACTGGACGAACCACAAGAACCCAAGCCCTTTACTGAGCTGTGACTTCTATATCACAATTTTTAGAGCCCAAAAAAAACAATAAAGCACTGGCCATGTATATGTGTGTGTGTGTGTGTAAATAAATTAAATTATATATTATATCACAGCCCGTTCTCATCCCAAGGCGTCATCTAACTGACTCTTTTGACAATGCGTCAACATCCGACGCACATGGCACACTTTAGCGTCAATATGAGATATATATGGGCCAGAAGGCACCCCCTAGTGGTCTAACCCTAACCCTAACTCAGACCTAAACCTACCAATAACGGAAGTGTGTTATATTGACCCTAAAGGGTGCCATGTGTGTCAGATTTAGACGCATTTTCAAAAGCGTCAGCTAGGATGAGAATGCGTTGTGTATTATATATATTAAAAAATACTATTTAAAAAGTATTTAAGTCAGTGGGGTGCTTTGGTTCTAACAAAATATTCAAAGTTTTTCTAAATATCTTCTTTTTTTTGTTTTACAGAAAGTCATACAAGTTTGGAACAACACAAGGGTGAGTAAATAATGACAGGATTTTCAGCTTTGGGTGAACTGTGGCTTTAAGGTCTTTTGTGGAGGCCACATTATGCATGTTCTTGTACATTGGATTGTGCTATGTAGATGTGCAGTATCTTACTGAAACCATTTGCTTCACCGCTCACCAAAGGGCTTTTTTATTATTTAGATAAATCCAGGCATGAGTTTCTAGATAAAACACCATAAAAAACTACTTCTTTTTAGCTCAATCCTGAAATATTTTACTACTCCCTTCAACTCTTCAAAAATGTTCCCATCTACTAGAAATGGAAAACATGTGTTTATATGTAAGTACAGCCAACATCTCCTCTCCCATGTTGCAGTTCACTTCTCCATGGCAACAGTAATTACTATGCATGTCTCTAATGATGAAATGAAAAGTGCCTCTTTTTTATATAAATATGGACTTTAATGTGAGAAGAGATTCACTGTTTAGCTTGAGAATTAACCTTGAGAACAGTATAATATCAAAGATGATTTTTTTTTACTTTTTCTCGCTTGTACTGTATTTAGGTTAGTAGTTTGTTACAGTAGTACAGTAATAGTTACGTTTCTGTCCAGATAAACATATTGTTTGGATAGTAGAGCGTTCACATTAAATACATTGATATTTTATATTTTCCGTTCATAGCAGCTCAATACTATAATATTCCTATAGGAGTAGCCTTTTCTCCTGGATTATTGGTGGCGATTCACAGAGTCACAATTTTTCTACCCTCTTGATTAAACACCTTACTTGTCAAAGATCACCGTTGACCCTAGATTATCGCTTTTCTACCTTTACTACTCATTTAAACATCACACACTAACCTTATCTGGACAAACTCAGCATCGTTAGACAGATTTTAAGACTCTAGCTTCAATATTTGACCACTGTTTATGATTAAACTGGTTTGCAGTGACATTCATTTCTTAATTTATGCCAGGAGTGCAAAATTATTCATGTTTGTTATATTGAATAGAAATCATCACTCATGAAGCATTTCACGTCTTCTCCGGTTTATTTGTGTTGGGCTAATAGTCCAATGGTGTGCATATTTGGAGAAATAATGTTTAATTATCGCATGTTTGTAAACTATTTCGCCATTCTGAATAACATTTTCGATTCAGTTTTTTCACTGAAATGTGCAGTTGAAGAGTTCAAAAGCGCCGGAAATGATCTTTTTGCGCGGTTGCGAAAAAAATCAGCGGCCTGTTGATGTATGGAAATCGTCTTCCATTGCAATTTTCTGTATATCTAAATATGTTTAGATCTTCACTGTGAAAGGTAACACTTCCGAAATCTGTGTAAACAATGAGTGACAATGTGTTAACTTGCAGAGCAAATCTAAATTTGCCGGCTACCTTGACATGGTTGTAAAATAGGCTTCTTAAAACACATAATTTGTAATATCATCCTCAGATTTGAAATGAAGCATGACCACTATTGTGGCTACACTTTAGTTGTGGTTATAAGTTGCAATTCTACATTCACATACTATTTTAATATATTTAATACATTTATTATTAATATTTGTTGTTTTTATTTTTATGTTTGAGCTAATTTATCTCAATATTAACAACAGTCTGTTTAATTTTGATTCTTGAAATGGAAACTATCAAGGGTTGGATTTCTAAATGTATTGAAATTTATGTGGAAGTTATGTGAAGTTATGTGTCTATTCAGAATTAACTATGAGCAGAAACCTTTTTAATCTGGGTATGTCAAGAATGCATCACTTACCAAAATTGGGGCTGACTTGTAATGTCTAGAATGTAATTCACATGAATTAAAAAGACTAGGAAGGAAGTCTGGGCAACTTCACAACAACTGCAACCACAATGGCTTGTTACCTCCAGAGCAAAACACTCCATACACATCTCATGAAGTATATATCTCATGAGTTACTCTCTGTAATGAGTAATAAATCGGGCCACAAACAGTTATTTAGCAGTTCAATTGAAGTTAGACATTGTTGTTGTTCAGTCTTTGAGCTCCAAAGCTTAAGTACAAGATGAAGCAATGTCGTAGTCCTTGTCCCTCTGTGGCCCTCAGCTATGTCCCATCTCACCTGCGCTTTCCTCTCGGGCAGGTATCCTCCTCCCCTCACATCTGGCCCCCTCACCTCAGATTCCTGGCGTGCCTCTCCCACAAGCCTGGCATTTTACAGCCTGTCTTGCGTCAGGATCGAGTAACATAAATTAACATGTCCTCAGACAACCCGTATACATTTAGACTTGGGCCTCTCATGCTGGCAGGGATTTTAACTCTATCTGCCAGCGGTCTCCTTGCAGCTGCAGGGCACTCGGACTTTTCGTATGTACCCCCCTCCAAATCGAATTCCATTTATATCCCCCAAAATAACTCTGCCTAATTGCCCACACTAGGCAACGATGAGAGGATTTATCAGCGAGATTGATTTTAGGTGCAATGAGGCCATCAGTTAAAAGAATCAATTGACTGATATTGTTGAAGCTCACATTAGTGGGACAATTAGAGGCCTTGATGGGACACTCTATCCTCTATCCTCAGTCTCTGCACTCTCGAATCCATCTTTTGTCATTAGCATCACAACAACTTGATCATATCACCCAGTGTTTGCAGTTCATGGAAATTCATAATTGTGATACATTCTCTGGAGAATCAAATTAAATTAGCACTTTGAAAGATTCTGAGATGGATGAATCATCTTGTCAATGGTCTGATCGTGGGAATGTGGTATCAAACTGTGGCTGGCTCAGCCCGGGCATGGCTCTAGAGACCCAGTGTTTGTTTCATGGCATGTAACACTCGATGGGCGGCTCAGTGATTTGGCTGATGTGCAAAAGGAATCGGAAAGTCTATCATTTATCAGGTATAAGGATGCACAGATCATAATTTTTTATGGCCAATTCCCGATTTTCTTCAAAACAGTGGGCCAATACCAGATGCCAATTTCTTTTTCTTTAAGCAGATGTATTTGTTGTTTATTTGCTCTATTACAGGCCGAACTGGCCTTAAAAAAAAACAAACAAAAAAAACCTGTTGCCATTTGAATTCAGCGTCATCCACTGCATTTTCATTATGATCCAAACAAAGACGCTACATGTAGCCTGAGCAGTTGTTTTTAATTAAAGAATTTAAAGTATGCTAAAAAAATATGCACTAAACAAAAACAGCAGACGGACTGTTTGAATATGCAATTTCACACAAAAAAAATCATAGTTCCTAACTATTGGTGCAAGTTCTAGATTTTTTCGCGTGTTCGCACCCTAGGAACACATTTTGTGGGGACTAAATTAGCTACTTCAGTTTAGGCTCTAACACAGCACAATAGGAACTACCAGTGATGCAAGTATACTTTGTTTGGCCGAACACGTCATACAGTTTACATAATATCAGGCATTTCTCAGCCTTTACGCTTTAGGGTTGTTGACATTGTTGAATGGCAAACTTAAAAGACGTCACTGTCGGTCACTTCAGAGTTCCTACTGGTGGTGCGAATGCAACCAAAGGGAACATTTAGTTCTCTGGGAACCCTCCAGTGGCTAGTTCATATAACTGAGTTCTCATAACTACCCTGTGCAAAACCCTATATATTCTATAAACCGTCATCCCCAATTCAGTATTTATATTTTTCTTCAAATATTTCAAGCTTCGCGAACCGTGAGCTTGCTGTGCCTGGTTACAGCATTTTCTCTACTGGCGCACCTGTGCTCCCTTCTCCTCTTTGCATCTGTCTTCATCGTGTCCCGTCTCTGGCCTGTGTTAACATCCTGTTCACAGACTTCGTAATATTTCCTCACAAATTACATTTTGGGATATGATTGCAATGCAGTTTGTGCGCAAATGTGGAACAGAGATTGGCCAAAATAAAAATTGTTGCCAATCGTGTGTTTGGTGAAAAAACAACAACATCTGGTTCCGATTGATGGCCAGTCGACCGTGTATCTCTAATAACGTTCTACACATCTTTGCCCCTTGGTTATTTGTTTATTAGGCCCTATTTGATTATGCTTTCAGCTACAAGTAACTGTAGCAACAAATAAATGCATAAATCTGGTTGCAGAATTCTGCAGATTTCCCAAAGTGTGGCAAAATTATTTTGGTAAAATATATTACTAGGATATTGGCTGTTTATTAGTACTTAAAAAAAACACATTAATGCCTTACAAGTACCTTATTAACTATTAATAATCAGCAATTAGGAGTTTGAGGCAAAAGTCATAGTTAATAGTAAGAATTGGACCCTAATCTAAAGTCTAACCAAAAATCTTTTAAATATTTTCAAAATGTAAAGCTAGAATACATTTTAAATAGTCTCAAAAAATCTCAATTTTTTGCATATTTGCAGGTCCTAAAATGTGTTGGAATGGCTGGAGACATGTATAGTTAGATACACTTTGATATATTTCAAAGTGTAAACGAACCATTTCATGGAATATGCTACTATTCAAAAGTTTGGGTTCGGCAATATATAT
>JAOTRC010000003.1:9630332-9641499 GCA_027497675.1 Cyprinella lutrensis
AGAGTACGAGGCACTGGAGGTATTGCTTACAGTCAGTGCTCCAGGGGAAACACCACAGCGTGTTCACATGGCTTCACCTCGTCCCCTGGGAAACGGCACATACCCGCCGGGCATTCAGGTCTATTAGGGTGTCGCTTCAGTCTGCTGAGTGGCACCGGCATCTTAAAGTGTGTGAAAGCTTGAGATGATGTTTTAAAGTACTGTGTTTGGCCTTATGCTAACATCAGCGCTTAAAACATGTTCCTTCTGCCACTGCTGGTGTTATTTTGGTATATTTAGGTTTGTTGCTCTGAATTATGTACGTCTACATACCTAAGCGCTATATTTGCAGACTGCTGATCCTCAGAAGATGTGCCACAATAAGACCCTCTATTCTTAGCCGCCGCACATTGATGCTCTTCGCTGTCGCCTATGGCCCAACCAGTGGTCAAGCTAACTGTATTTCGATTAAAAATGCAAATTTCACCGATGTTCTGTTAGATTGCTAGAGAGATGTCAGTTAAAACAAAGGAAAGGAAACACTTTGGCTTTCAGTCATGTACAGAAGGTGTCAGTGTTTGCCGAACGGCAAGTCCACCACAAAACAATTTTGCCCCTAGCAAACAATGGCACGGAGCCAACGAGACTCTTTCAGAGGCTGGACTGAACTGCAGATTAGTATTTATTTTTGGTGCAGTGAAGTCTTCCAAGAAGTGTGTGTGTTTTTGGGAGGTGTATGTGCGTGGGGGTGGGGGGTTTGCTTGGGCGGGCGGTCCGTCCGTCCGTCCGTCTGGGAGAGGGGAGCGTGAGGATTGCCGAGGAGTTGTTACCTGGGTTGCTCCTCTACAGCTGGGGGAGAGAGAGAGAGGCAAGCGGAGGAGATGAGGTTAAGGGGTGAAGGGACTGGTGCACAATTCCATTTTCATTTTTGCAGAATTTCCACAGTCGCTTCTTTCTTTTCTGATTCGCTTCATTCAACAGAGTGAGTGAAAGAGAGGGAGAGGGTTATAGAGAGAGAGTGAAAGAGAAAATCAAGCCAATTTTTTTTTTAAGACTTGATCTTGGCTTTCTTACAAACAGATGTTGCCTGTCATTTGGTCGTTAAGCAGGCACATAGATCGTACAATACTGACTTGCTTTCTCTTATTTATGGTTTTATTACAAGGAAAATTTAACTCTCATGAACATGGGAATGTCTTTTTTCCAATTCGTTGTTTTTATTTTTATATTATTTTATAATAATGTTTTTTTCCCTCGCTTTATCTCATCCATTTGCTCGTATCAACTTTTTTTAAACAATTTTTTTCTGTTGCACATTTGTGTTTTGCTCTTTTGTGGGCCACACTGGACATTCTCCATACCATCTGCCAGTACTGTAAGTACAGTGAATTCAAAGAGACCCTTTGGAAACCGTATACACAGTCGGTAAGCATTTGATTCTTTATATTTGGTAGATTTGTTTACCACATTGATACGTTTTATTTTCTGTGCATAACATTTAGCATTTTTTATTATTGTAGAAGTCAGTGTAGTTGCTCATGGTTATGGCGCGCGGGTTGGTGAGGCCCTGGGCGTGTTGTTGTGTTGATCTATGAAGTTGATCTGTGGTTAAGGATCAGTTCACTCCTCTGAAGTTCTCCGTTCCTGATGCTTAGGAAACACGGGGTCCCTATTCAGCTGATTTTGAGGAGTCTTTTCCACTTCTTGGCTTAGACCCACTAACATAGTTAAAGGATCTTGGCACCTACTTCAAAGTCAGTTTGTTAATTTGTATTCAAGTAGTGGGAAACGGGAAGGGAACACGAACTGTCAGAAGCTCTTCACCGGAGGTACGGTGCCAGTCTAAATTGACCATCAAATAATTTCACACTGAGCCACATGTTATTAATGGCACTGGGTTTGGCTTTGCGGGCCAGATTTACTTCACACATCTTTATTATGCTAAGGAAGGGGCCTAAAACATTTGGACGCGGAAATCTTCCAATTTTGAAAGAAATGCTTGTTCAGTTAGGTGAGACAATTTTCTTATTTTAGGCAATGTAAATAATTATCTTAATGCATAAGTATATGTTATTTCATTTTTAAATCAACAGGACTCATAAACATGTTTGGAATTTTTAAACATATCAATGCTTGTATTTTTCTGCAAAAAATACATTATAAAACTAAGTTTGACTTCAACCCATTTTTAAAAGGCATGTATTTTGAATTGTTATATGGTCCTATGCTATTAAAGAAAGTTGTCCAGTAATCTGAATATCGAGTTTTGTGTGGTCAGGTTGGGGGTAATGCAGATGTTTAGCTTATAGATGTACTGACAGGTCAGATTGTCCTTAGATGCAGGCCTCTAAAATCTAAAGAAAGATTGAAGGGAAAGGGGCTAAAAGCTTGAATATAAAAGGTTTAGGCTTGCTTTAAGGGTTGGCGTTCTTCGAATAATGTGTTTTAAACTTGTCTTTTTCTTCTATTCAAGATTTATTCAAGATATGCTGGTGCATGATGTATCTTAAATGTTTTAGCACAGCTGTGTGCTTGAGCAGCTTGTAGCTATTGTGTTCATTTACAATTGACATGATTTGCAATAAAATATTTCACTGCTGCGTGTATTTACCTTTACTTTCACCTTGTCAACTTCTTTGCCGCTTTAAAACGTGTTACACTGGCAATGGAGAATCAACTTGTTTTTAGTTCTTGCATAGCTTAGCTGTTTAACCAAGCATATGGATGAATATGAATAAAAATAATAATGAACAAGTAATTCCAAGAGGGACCTCGATTGGTGCACGGGCCCTAATAATGATACCAGTATTCTCATTTTCATATATTTTAATATGGCAAATATATCTTGCAAGAGCAATTTAATTTATATCAATATAATAATATAGTAGATAGATAATATAATTCTGTTATCTACAATATAATTAAAGTATTATAAAAAAGCATACACTTTTCTCTTTTCAATAAAGAAAATTTAATAGTAAACCTTATAGTATATTACTTTAGTTTAAAATATTAATTCCCAGTTCAGAATTTGATTGATGAATTTGTGTTTTTTGTTTCTTCTAGCTGGTGGTTATAGCAGACACTGCTGATCTTTCTTTCTGTATACATGCCTTTATTCTGTACTTCATTTATAAGAGCATGCACTGATAAGATGTTTTATGAGATCTTTCAGAGTAGGCTTGGAAGTTGGCCAGCTTGGACAAAGCTTTGGTTTTCTTATTGTTTGTAAAATTTCTATCTGATGCCTTTTCTCTTTTGTCTGAATGCTTGTTGACTGTATTTGGATTGCAAGGCAATGGTTTCATTGCCTGTCTGACTTGGAAATGGACAAGTAGATAATGATAAAACCTTTGTTGTCTAGGAGCTTAATTTAATGTAAACTGAAATCTATTCTTTGAAATTAGCAGTATCTTGCAATAGAATAATATCAGAGAGTGGATGTGATCCAGGTGTGAAGTGTGAAATCGCTTTTAGACTAGCTTTTGTAATTAGCTTAGCCTGCCGTATGTGTTGGGGGGGGGGCACATCTAGTTTTTGACACATCTTGACTGTTCTTTTCACCATTTTTCTCTAAATTTGGCTTTGGTCTGTGTCTTCAGGCATTCTGCCTCCATTTTGAGAGCCTTGTTTTATTTAGAGACCTTTTAAAACGAAGAGGTTGCAGCTCTTTTATTCAAAAGTATGTTCATACACTGCTTTAGCTGGATCTTAATTGTTTAAAATAATTACTTAAAAGCATGATTATTTAAAATAATTTGATAAACATGTCATAGTCATGAACATGTCAAGTAAAGCATAGGTCAATTTTTTTTATAAAATATAAAACAAATATTAAACCCTTTAAAAGAGCCATTATTTTGGATTTTGTATATTCAAATGTTATGAAAGTTATTTCTCTCTCTCATCATTTTGTGATTGTCTAGAAAATATCATAATAATATCATTCTCTTTGAAAATAACTTGAATGTGCATTTGTTGTAGTGCTGTTCTAATGTTGTCATTTTTATATTTTCGTTAGACAAGGATTTTGTTGTTGTTGTTTGCATGCTGCTGTTACATTGACTTGGCTTTTAGATTCATAGCCCACAGGAGAGCAGACAAAGACGCACCGGGAGTCATTTACAAGAATATAGTCCAAATATCTCAGTGTGTGTTTGAATGTCTCAGATGGTCTCGCCATTGTGGAGACATTTTCAATTGTATCCAATCAAAACAGAAAGGGAAGAATCAGTTTTCTTGATTGTTTGTTAGCTGAACCGTAAAACTGCAAATATGTTTTTCACCTCAGTGTATGTGCTGCCATTCCTATTTACATAAGTAGTAGTCTCAGAATTGCAATATGCAGCCTATTTATAAGCAGTATTACCTTTTATATGCTTGCAATTCATTTCCAGATTTAGTTTTAGTTTTTGATTTTAGTTTTATTTGGTTTAGAATGGAATAGCTGAAGCAGATGGATGACATTTGAACTGGTTTTTCAACAAGAAGAGACCTGCCTGCTGACACAAACCCGTAGATCCGAACTTGTGGTGACTGTCCACACAAGCTTGTATCTATAGGTATCTGTCTGTGTGGCCTTCACACCTACTATTCAGGGCCTCGTTTTAAACCATCCTGCACTCAGAATGCAGGGTTTTTAACGTTTTTTTTTTTTTTTTGAAACCGTTTACAACCAAGGAGTCTCATCAGAATTAACAGTCGAATTTCCTTCTCAGGTTTATAGAGGGTCAACCCTGTTCCTCCCTCAGGGTCTCTGCCGTGCCCCCAGGCTGAGGTAGTAGGTTGTATAGTTTAGAGTAACATCACAGGAGATAACTGTACAACCTCCTAGCTTTCCCTGAGATACACACACCTCAGCACCTCAACAAACAACCTTACTTTTGCTGACGTTTTCCACCTGTGTAGTCTTTATCAAAAAGGAGCTATATAGACAAAATGGCATAAACAAAACATCAGATTTCTATTTCCTGTGAAATGACTGAGTTGCAACAGGGTTCTGTAGAAACGAGATGAGTCATTGACTCAAACCAGGCACACCACAGACCTTGTGGTAAAACGCAGAAGTCATAGTTGTACGGACATTATTTCTTTTCTTCAGAAATCACCTTTTATAGTCTCAGGTGAGAGGTGTAGTGTTTCTACTTAAACTTTCCAATTTACACTACGTTTTAATAGTTTGGGGTCCGTAATATTTTAAGTGTTTTTGAAAAAAAAAGCTCACCAAGGCTGAAAAATTTTAACCAAATTTGAAAACTTATGTTGCAAAAAACGCTAATTGGCTAAATTAGAGCACAGTTTTAGGCTATTTGACCAGATTTTTACATTATTTAGAGAGTTCTTTAAGAGTGCGTGGTGTGACATGGCGTTTAATGATTATAGAAGGTTGATATAGATAAATGTCCAAGGTTATACCAACTTAATGTCACTTTTATTTTCTTGCATTATCCTATTGTAAAACTGCAGCTCATTTCATTTTTTGTATCATCAGTGTGCTATACGTTTCTGAAGATGTGAAGAATTACTTTGGTCAGTCTTGAATCTCTTGTTAGCGAAATCTGTATGTGTTAGCATATCAAGTCTACATAGATGTATCTCTACAAAGAGATAACAAATATATTTCTTTACTCCTAATTACACTAAGAAAGTTAATGAATCTTAAGGGGTTTCAAACTGTTCACTTTTTTATTTTAATTACCAGAGTACACAATTATTTAGATTTACTTTGAATAGGCTTTTTTTTCTTTACACTCCAAATGCGATGTAATAAATAATAATAATATATTTTATTTATAACACACATTTCATTCCGAAGTATCTCAAAGTGCCACACAGGAGAACAGTAACTAAAAAATAATAACTCAGAAAAAAAAAATCTAGCACTGACCGTTAAGTAACTTTCAATTTAAAAATAGAAACATTTATGTTTTGGGATTGAAATTGCTTTGGATCAAACTGTCCTTTTTACAGTATCCTTAAAAAATCTATGATTTAATAAAAATTATAATTTATAATTACAACCAGAGTAGTACAGAAAATCTTAGTTAGGAAAATAGCATTAAACCTGAATATGTCTCTAGAATTTCCTACTTTACTATTTTGATTCATCCCTGTATGTTATTCTTATTCCTTACACTATTTGATTTTTTTACCATACTGTTTACTAAAAGCAACAAATAAAAAAATCATTGTCATAAACTTCTGCCATCTTGCATGAGTTGTTAAAAATTTTGATCAGTATTAATTTACATGAATAATCAAAGAAACTAATTCAGTAAAACTGAATTGCTTGAGAGAAAGAAGTCAAGACTGTAATGCCAAGCAACACTAGGCATTACAGACTAGTTAGACTAGTTATAACACCACTTTAAATTAATTACTTTTTAACACTGGTCAAAATTACAGCCAAGTAATGACAAAGAGTTTACACTTGGTTTTCAATCTTGAAGTTGATGGATGGATACAAAGGAAGAGTGGTTTTCATGGGTACAAAGATGACAAAGATACAAAGACTGAAGTTTGTGTTTACTGTTAAGTAGTTGTGTCATGCTTAAAAGCACACTTTAGATGATAGCAGCAGCATGTTTCATTCTCTGGAGCGAGAATAAAGTACCATATGCCAACTCTGATCCACGAACAATGAAGGCTGAAATAGATTTTTCTGTTTCTATTAATGCCCATGCCGGACCTGTCCTCATCTTACACCAGTAGAAAAGGCAGAAAAGTCCTTTTTTTCTAAGATGTCAGCTATAGGACGTGATATTTGCATTGCAATCACAATCATTTGTCATATATTCTTGTTTAAAGGTAATAACAGGTTTACACATAGGCTATTGAGGTGATGAAAATGCTCACTAGTGTGTACTCGTGTCGTTTTGCTTGGAACAGCAGAGGCTGCCTGACTATACATTAAGAGCAACAGAACACAGATGTATGTATGCGCAGCACACAAAGCTTGAGCAAGATTGAGTGAGATGTTATCTTCATTGTAGATCTTACTGGCTGGAGATTTCACGTGAACACTCCCTCACAGCCTTTACTGGATTTCTGGAGCAAAAGGCTGCCCCCCAATGGTGCAGCTTTTCACTGCCTCACACAAACACACACAAACAGACAGCTGTACATTGCTTCGCATCTTATTCTAAGAATCCTTCCAGTTTAATCTGAAAAAAATGTAGTATTTGATGTTGCTTTATTTCCCATTTTTTTCCGTTCCTTTCTTCTTCCGTGTCTCTGCGGCAAGTTAACTGCGATAACGTGTCTCATTCGGTGTATGCCTTTAGTCGTCCAGGAGGGTCTGTGTGCTGCGTAATGTCAGCCTTGAAGCATGAATCCAAAGCAGATCAGAGAACTGAGAGGGTCCTCAGCACACTGAGGTTTGTAGCTCTCTCCACCTCTCCTTGATAATCCCGCCAAAGGAAAAGAGCTGTGACATACAAACAGATTTTTCAACTTGCCACTTTCGCTCTGAGCCATTAATGAACACTCATTCGCTCTTTTTTATGAAAGCTCTCGAAATGCTATAGGACCAGTCGACCATTTTGCCTCGCTCATTCTGAAATACATGCGTTTAACATAATCTAAATGCTTTGCGTCTGCCTGATTAGCTTAATATCATCTGTTCTTTTGCATTTTGTAGTTGTGAGACTATGCATGGCACAAACACTTTTTACATGATAATCTTAGGTCTCCTATATTAATCTATTTCCTTTTTAAACAGAAAATTCAAGCAGGGCATATTCATTTGTATTATTGTTATTTTTAAAAAGCCAGTAGACTTCATAAATCAGTCATGAGCTTGATTTGCTACTTGTTAGTCAATGGCAGATGTTATTGGGACAGGGGCATTCTAATACAGAAAAATCTGTTGAGTGCAGAATGAGTCATCAATATTTTTGCTTTTTTTTCCTGGGAAAGAAATGTAGGATTACTCTAAGCCTCAAAGATAAAACACACAGACTAAACTTGATATACTACGTAATTACTCCAGTTGATAGTATGTAATGAGAATTATTATAGTCATGTATAAGTATCACTAAATCAATGGTTTATTTGGGTCCTAAAGAAGTGCCTCTTCCCTCATTAGAACTTCAACCACTATGTTTGTTACGCAAGGTATGAAGCACTACAATTACACCGCTTTGCTAATGGCTTTATATTTTACTTATCTGGAGACATGTCTGCTAAACATAGCTGCAGTCATAATCTTACAGTGACCACTTAGCATTCTCTATAGCAGGAATGACTGGATTTAGCATTGGAAATACTCTACAATTGTGCCATAAACAGTTTGTGGGTTGCCGCCACACACAAAAAAGCCATATCCTCTTGAAATAAAAAAAAATCACAGTTGTCTGCTTGATCCAAAGGCCCACACAGTGAATAAATGCTGATCTCATTCTGTATAATTTTAACTGCTCTGATTTTTTTTACGAGCAAACAATATAAAAAACAGTGTGAACAGGTTTAAAGAGCTGGGATTTTTTTTCTAAATATCCAATATAGAGGTTTATATAAACATGCACACAATTACATGTTAACGACCTGTAAATAAAAATGGCATATAGAGTTGTCTCGAATGTGTGTGTGCATGCACAGCTTTTTTCATGCACTTTCTCTTTGCATGACCCACCAAGCATCAAATATGCTTTACTATACTTTTCTAGGTCTTTATCATGCACGGGTAATTGTGTGCACGCGTGTCTGCTTGCTATAGGCTCTAGGCGGCAGCCGGCGCAGTCAAAGGCAGTCTAATATTAGCACCTCACTGATGGCTTGCTGTATCTGGACGAAAGAGGGTGATAAATGAGGATAGCAGTGGTGGGGGCCTTGGAGCAGAGGGGGGAATTTAAAAGGGATAGCATCTCTGTTTTACCGCCGAAGAGCCTGCATGCATGTCCCATCCTCATCAGAGAGGATGTAACGCTCAATCTACATGTGACGCCTAGAGATTAGACGGAGACAGCGAGATCATGATGTAAGTGAGGAAAAGAGAGGAAGAGGGCAGTGTGGTGCTGGTTTGCTTTCCCTCCTCTCCGGTCGCTGATTTTATCCCATGCACTGCTGTCCGTCGCTAGCCTCCCTACCTGCTCGGCTCATCCCTCCCCCATCGGCACGGGCTACTCTCCCCCCTCACTCTGCCCAAGCCTGGGGGAGCCAGTGGAGATTAAATGTAGCCTCTATAAGCCAAGCACATCATGTAGCTGTGTTTCTGGGGCCTCTCTCTCTCTCTGTGTCTTTCTCCCTCACTTTCATTCTCTTTTTAAAGGATAGCGTTTATGATGCCGGGCATGTGATTCCAGAATGTCAATGTCATTGGGAATACCAAATGTACAGATATTTTAAAGCAGCGAAGTAAATCGCGAAACAATCATGAAAGACTCTGGTTTTCCATATTATTTCTCTTTCTCTACCAACATCCTCCCCCTTTGGGTCGATACTCCGGAGAAGTGGGCCTCTGCCTTTAAATGATCACAGCTGTGCGTGCAAATTAATGGCTATTTCTCTGTTTTCCCTCCTTCTCCAACTTTTTTCAACGTGGATTTATAAAGAGGGAAAGATGGACCGGGGTGTCACGCTTCTGTTTCCCCCCCTCCTCTTTTCAGTTTTGCATGGATCTCAGTCTGCTGAACTGAGAGAGAGCGAGAGAGGTGGTGAGGGAGGGAGAAAATGAAATGTAAGACAGATACGGAGAGTGAAAGAGAAGAAGGGGGTGTGGAGAGAGCGAGCTAGCGAGAGTGGAGAGCCAGTAACGCTGTGCATTGATGCATTTGCTCCGTCTCAGTCGCGTTCTTTCAGCGGGAAGTAGCCCGGGGTTTTTGGCAGCGGCAGGCTGCCTGTTTTCCATCATCCGATCGAGCCAGACCTGGAATAGGGATATATACGCGTGAACGGAGTTGCCGCGGCTGGACGAGTGAGGTGAAGTGAATGAGTGAGTCTCTGTGCTGTGTGTGTGTGTGTGTGTGTGTGTGTGTGTGTGTTTACCCCTCCTCTCCTGAGATCCAGCAGACTGGCATGATTTGCTGGTAGTGTGGCCCTTGCTGCTGCTCGGACAGTCTCTCATCCTCAGTGCCATCACACCACCCTTCGGCTTTTCCTCATCGGCACGCTCTCCACCTCTGCCGCTTTTCGATAAGCTGTAACATGGACTTACGGACCTGTGCTTTAATATTACCATCCAACCATCTTCTCTCTACCTCTCCTCCTATTTTCGTTCTCACACGAACAGCCGTCCAGTCAACCTGACCGTATGACTCTCCTTTTTTTTTGTCCTAGCCTATCAAATTTGCACAATTTTGTCAGCGGGTCTAGCAACAAAAGTTGAAATCTGAGATTTCTCTCTTTCTTTCTCTGACCCACTTTCTTTGTCAAGCAGGCTGCGAGAGAACTTCGATCGGCTTAATGCTCATCCTCGCGCCAGGGTGAGTTTAAAACCATTTTCTGCTTCTCCCCACCCACAGCTGTAGCATCTGTTAGTGTCTTCATTACCTTTGTCTGTAGCAGCTTGTGCTGGGCTTGCCAGTTAGCAGTAAGCTAAATTCTTGTATTAGTCTATAACTCTTCATGGTTTAGTCAATGTTAGAATTTAGTGGTTTAGAGTAGCCAGCGCTGTATTGGGATGCCAGTATTAAGTCGCAGTGGCTAGACAGAGAGCTTTTTATGATCAACGTTGAATGCTTGTGAAGAGAGCTTAGCGAGACAAGAGCTGGTGAAGAGTTTACCTGGAGCCAGGGGCATTTTTTCAAAGTGCCTTATTGTTCAATGTTAGAGACGGAGTGGGGGTGATGGGAGAGAGGGGGAGGGAGAGATGGGTCGGTGTTGTGTCTAGCTGAAGGTTGCACTTGTTGTGTCACAGACAGACAAACAAGTGTCAGGGGATTGGGGAATGCGCAAATGCTGTAAATGATTAGATGGGCCTTTTATTGCCATTCATTCTTCTAATTTTTGTTGTGGTGGGACACATCAGAGTGTGACCTTGTGCTCGAATTTTGTTGCAGGTTGGCGGTCAATCTGCAAACGTGCCTCTCACAATCCCTGAGACCCTAACTTGTGACGTTTTCCTGTTATGTGCACGGGTTAGGTTCTTGGGAGCTGAGAGGGGCGCTCTGTCATCAGCCTGCCGGCGTCGGAAACAAAGACATTTTAGTCAACGGTGAAGCACAACTGACAGAGGAGAGCGGAAGCAGCT
>JAOTRC010000003.1:9670874-9685678 GCA_027497675.1 Cyprinella lutrensis
GTTTTCGTTCACTTAGATCTATGTTAAACACTACATGAAGGGCAATTTTCAAAAACCCAAAATAGGTACCCTTTAAGGATAAAAAAATGGCAGAATCCTCCTGTGATACTGGTATGTCCCAGGATGTTGTTAGTGGACAAATTAAACTAGGAGCTGTGAAAAAGTGCTTCAAGATAGTTTGTTTTCATAAAAATACTCATAGTTTGAAGAACCAGTCTTACAGTTTCATGGTTTCTGAAAATAGCAAACGTCTGCTTGATCAGTTAAACATGTCGCATAGAAAAAAATTTCTGGTCTGGGAGGATATTTTTGTCAACCCTTTCTTAGAGTTACATAATCCCTCTTTCACTTATTGTGTATAATGTTGTTCAATGGCCCACTCTGCTTTGCCAAGAGGCCATCGAAAAGTGTTCCCTTCCAGCTTTGCTATGTCAAAGTGGGAGCTTTGCTTAGGCCACAGTACACCCATTCATGTGGCAACCGAAAGTCTAGCCAGCAGACTGTGTCGGCCTGTATCACAATGCCGGAGTGAGCACACATGTCAGCTATCAGTCTCCTCTCTCTCAGGCTCAGAGCTGGCAGTGCTGAGCGAAAGGGTCAATTTGCTGCATTAATGCCATCGGAAGCTGGCGCACACTCATATGGCACAGATTCCAGCCCCACTCGCTCCCGAACACTGTGCAGGCTCAATTCCCCCACACCCCCCATACGTGGCCTGCTCACTGCTTCAGTAAGTCGCTGGAATTAGGGGATCAGGGGAGGCAATTTGGTGTTTTCCTAAAACTCGGAAGTTGGCAGCAAGAGCTGATAAAAGGAATGCCGGAGATATTAGTGAGAAGCAGAGGCCTTAGGTGTTGTTGGAATAAATACACGCTCCTGCTCACCTTACAGATGACAGCCAAGGACACTGGGGGAAATGGACGGTTATATAAAACATTATGACTACAATTTTATCCACAGCTCATTCAAAATCACGTGACCCTATCTCTGGACACCAGCACAAGGCTGCAGTTTGATCTGTGGGTCAATGGCATTATGATGTTTTTGTGAAAGTTTACTTTTAAGGGTTTTCAAAAACTATATGAAACCAGCACGAACACAAAGAGTACATTTCTCATGTTCTTTGTGTCATATAAACAAACATTTTTGAATGATTGTTTTTTTTTCAGTATCATGGATGACCCCCTGCACCAGATCTGGGCTAACCCTGTTGAAAAGACCAATTGAAACCAGCTGGTTTAGCTTGTGAACCAGCACAACCATGTTGTTTAGCATCAATAAAATGGTTAATGGCTTGAAAAATGGCTTGCTGGTTAGGAAGCCTTCAAGCATTCTTGGTGATACTGCTTTCTCACAGCAGATAATATTTATAAATCACTCTTGCACTGTACACTATCCCCAATGTCCTCACTGTCACATTTATAAAAACCATATGCTGATATTTCCAATGACTTGTCTTTGTTGACATGTCTCAACAATCTCGCTTTCATTTGTTCTTCACCTGCTCAATGCCTTTATTTTGCAGAGAATCGGAAAATAAGCTGAATTGCGACGGAAATGCTATGCAGACCACAGAACAATAGCAGACCACGCCATGAGGGTTACAACAAATGTGTCTTTTATGAAGTGAGGGTGTCATTTGCTACAGTAGGGTGGGGGAGACAGAGGTCAGGCAGTGAGGAAATGACAATATCGACACTGTCCCGGCAGCAGCGCCGAACCAGGCGCCGCCACGGCTGAGCACCAAACGAGCGACTCATAGGAAACATCCATCATCACATTCGCTGAGAAGGGGAAATAATCATGTTTCCTATGTGTTGCTCATAACAATTTGTCGAAAGATGGAGGAAGTTGGGCTACATCCACATTCATCTGGAATCTCGGATATATTTGTTTCAGTAGACTCTCTGTCCACACCAGCATTTTCTACTTTTTCCAAAAATAGCTTGTAGACCCAGAAGTCTATTTTGCCACTGTTTCCTTCAAGATTTTCCAATGAGGGCTTAATTTACAAGTAATATAAAGCCTGTGGTAAACGTATTGTAGAACAAAACGTTAAAGTATCGTCAAGTTATATCTAGTCTTATTTTACACATAAATTGAAGAAAAAAAAAAACGATAGAAAAATCCAGCAGCGAAATAGACTTTAGGGTTCTGGCATCTTACATGCACCACTCTATTCTTCTGGCATTTTATTAAACTATCCCACCACCTACTTAAAAATCTCTATTTCATGTATGGTCTAAAACGCTAATCTTACCATGTTTTGAGGCAGGGCAGCAATCAAAGTAAATATTCTGTCAACTTGCCCGAAATGTAATATCAAAGGAGAACTCTGGCACAAAATGAACCTTTGGTCTAATTAACATTGGTACCTAGTCGACCGTTCTCTGAGATTTGTTTTTATGATAATCGAATGTAAAGAGTTTCATCTATAAAAACTGGGGGCATTTAATAAGTTAAAAGAATTTGCAACTTAATACCACTAACAAGGCTCATAATAGCCCCACACTAACACAGTAACATAATGAGGGTCCGTACATGCAAACGAAGCATTGAGAAATTTTTAAGTGTACAGACCATTTAATAAGAAGATATTTTATAAAGACAGTTCACTTCGTTTATACAGGCAGAAGCCATCTTAAGAAAACAGTCTTGACAAGGCAAGTCGATCCCCGAACACAGTTCATACAGTTGAGAAGTTCGCTGAACTTCATACAGTTCAGCTTACTTGGCACGTCGTTTGTGGTTCGACTTGTCAAGACTGTTCTCAAAAGATGGCTTCTGCCTGTATAAACAAAGTGAACTGTCTTTATAAAATATCTTCTTATTAAATGGTCTGTACTCTAACAAAGTTCTCAATGCTTCGTTTTGCATTGTTTGCATTTTCATTTAGGTACCAATGTTAATTAGACCAAAGGTTCATTTTGTGCCAGAGTTCTCCTTTAATATTACTTTTCGGGCAAGTTGACAGAACATTTACTTTGATTTCTGCCCTGCCTCAAAACATGGTAAGATTAGCGTTTTAGACCATACATGAAATAGAGATTTTTAAGTTAGTTAGTGGCATAGTGGTATTAGTAGTATTAGTGCATAGTGTTAGTGGTATTAACTGGCGATTTCTCTTTACTTATTATATGCCCCCATATACTAGCATATGCTAAATTTTTAGAGATAAAACTCTTTACATTCGATTATCATGAAAACAAATCTCAGAGAACGGTCGACTAGGTACCAATGTGTAATTAGACCGAAGGTTTTGCGTCGGAGTTCTCCTTTAATTTCGTAACATTTGTCTTTTAGCAAACACTATGAAATTGAATAACAGTGAAAACAATGGAGGTACAACTATAGATATATGGTTACAATATGCACTACCGTTTCCAAATACCTATTTTCACAGTTCACGCTACTTCCACTTGGGGAAGGGTCTTCAAAAATCTCAGTTTTCGCTGGGAAAAAATGCAGTCTCAGTGTGGACAAAGAGCCAAAGCGTAGAGAAAAGGTCTGCAAAAAGGTCTTGCATGTCCTCAAACACTTTGATCCACATCACAAATATTTCTGTATGCATCAATGTGTCACACATTCTGGAAGAGAAATAGAATGTGCCAAAAACAGACAGTAAGTGTTGATTTCTGTTCTACATAATCTGCTATAAGAGGCTGAAAGTGCCAGGGGTATTTTTGGCACCACATTACATCCTCATACTGTGTGTTAAAGAGGTGCTAACTATACCTCCATTTGCCAGAAGTCCTCTGTAAATATTTACAATTAATAAAAAAAAAAGAGGAAAAAATCTGCAGCCAACCCAATAAACACAAGATGCCTAATACATGGGAAACGCTTACAGAAGATTAATGTGCTTTTGAAAAAGTGTAAATAGCAAAGAGACGGCTGTTTGTTTGAGATGTCATGCCAACGGTCCAGAAAAGAGGATGGAGCTGGTATCAGGAGAACAGGCTCTTGTTTGTCTTTCTCACGCTTGTCCGCGTGCTAGCAATGTCCCGAATGTCTGGACTCATTTGGCTGAACCTGAAAGGGACAAATAATGCTTGAAACGAAGCAGTCGCCAGTGTTATTTCTGGAAAGTAGCAGGTGAGCCAGACAGGCGTAATGGCGTCCGAAGTACCTGTCTGCACTTCAGACGAGACATCGGGATGCCACGGTCTGAACCCGCAGCTGGGCTGGAGGTGGTAAGCCAGCTCAACTGTGCCCAATGTTTGTGGAGATTTGGCTGGTGCTGATGGAGACTAGGCGACACCTCTCCCAAGCTAAACATAGCAACCTGAGCAGGGCCACGTGTAACAGGAGACAGAGCAGTCCTGTGTACGCTTCAAAGCTTCGCCATATGTCGGAGAGGCCCGAAGAGGGAGAATTTATAATTTGTACATCAACTAACTTGTTCATCGACAGTAAATGAATCAAAACTGATTTTGCCCCAGCGTCTGTTACGAAATGCTGCTTTCCATGTTGCTGAGCTTTGTCCTGGGAAGCATTCACTAAATCGACAGGGAAGTTGGGAATGAAAAGAGAAGGAGAATTAAACGGGGGGCTGCAGTAACTACATTATTTGAGAGTGTTAAGTTCTTTTTATTTTGTGATGTGTCTGTAAGCTCACAGTTTTCACTACTAAGGAGTCCTGTTGCTAGGAGAGGAACAGCGCCGTTCACTTCCATTGGCTGCGAGGACTTGAGTGATTGTCCAATAAAAATCTCTACTAGACTTGGACAGTGTTGGCTATCCAGGCACAATTATGTGTAAAAATTAGACTTTAGGGCTTACAGCCAGATTTGAAGAAGGAAAACTTTTTTTTCATTCACTGATCAATTTTGAGATTTTGGTTTATTATTTGGACTAATGGAGAGTAATCATCCAAATTACACATCTGACTTTTTATTTGATTATATATATTTAAAAAAAAAATTCCACCTCTGGGGCACTTACACCAAACTTTACAGTTTTATTTTGATTTTCTGAAGGTTTTTACTGAGGGCTTTGTTCACTTATCATTTGCCTGGTTTATAATGTTTTCCTAAAGATATGTTTTTTAATGGTGGTTGACAGTATTTTCTGATTTATAAAGTGATAAAAAAGAGACATCCAAACTTCCCTCGGTAAAAGCATTTAGGCTAACTCTAATTGAATCAGATTTGAACATAATGTTTCAGAAAACTCTTATAGTTGGTTAACATATGATATGAAAAGGAGAAGGAAATCTGGTGATATGTCGGGTGTTTCAAAGCAAACCCTTAGAAAAGCATTTTCTCCATCTCTTATATTTTCGAACCCAATGCCAAATCCTTTCAGACTTGCACTTAATGCCCCTTATTTGGTGTTGTGACAGCAGAGCTCCCAATCACAAGAATTTATATGAAAGGGTCAAGGAAGTTATATCGCTCTTGAGCCGAGAACAACCGCCTTCAGCACTAGGCACAGAGGGAAATCATGGCCTGTGAGACGAAAGGCCAAATTCCTGTCAGAAACACTAAAAGTAATTTAGATTTGAAAATGTAAAAGAAAAAAAAACTTTTTCCAGAACCACTTAAACTGACATAACACAGACTCCTACAAATCTGCCCTATAGGACGTCTTGTGCCAGACCTGCCTTTGACCTTCTTCTGCCACCTGCCTGATGACCTTTCACCTCTAGGAGCGTGCGGTTCAAGAGGCTCCTGGTGTTTTATGGAAGGATTGGATGCTGAGCACACAAACACAGGACACATAAGGGCACACGGGGACTATCAGATCTGTGGAAAGAGCTCTATCCGGGGCGGCTTTGGTAAAACACCAACCATCGGTAAATCTGAACATCATTTTGAACATTAAAATATACTATTTTATATAAAAGTACATTATTTATAATAATTGAAATAGTGTGCAAAAATTTGGAATTTTGAGTAATAATTGCTGTCAATAATGAGCATTTTAAAATGCGCAATAATTTTACTATTCCATCAAATAATATATATATTTTTTAAATAAAACTTGATAAAACCACAAACAGCTGGTCTGGTAATAAACTGAAAACTTAAGAAAAATTAAATATCATAACAAAATTTAAAAGAATAATGTTGGTAGAGGTATAACAGACAAATAACTGTAAATGATATAATAATCATTATTATTAATCATTATTAAATTCTCTAAAATATCATTAAAATAGTTTGCATACATGATGAACTTTTTACAACATTTAAGCAAAAAAAATTTAATTAATTAAATAAATAAATTCATTTAAACTCCATTAAATATAAATCATACAATATTCATGATTTAGTGCAAAGGTTCTCAAATCTTTCAAATCCTAAAAATATCTCACTTCAGTTTTCATAAATAGATACTTTTTTGTTGATAATTTTTTAATTTTTTAGTTCAGTTACGGATGAAATGCCTGGAGTCACGGCAAGAACCACAATGCACAGGCTTAGTGCCTGGTGAGTCAGAGGAGGAGCAGGGCCTGGAAGAACCCCATAGAGCCCAGAGCCTCCATGTGGTACAAACTGTCCCCCCAGTCATGCAGCCCGAGAGGAGGAGGATCAAGTGGCCTCAAGCATGTAAAACAACCGAGTGGCAGAAGTTTGATGAGGATGTGGACAAGGTGCTGGAAGCAACGGCCAAAGGTGATGCAGAGAGGAGGCTGCAAACTATAACCACCATCATAGTGAGCATGGCAGTCGAGAGGTTTGGTGTGGAGGAGGTGAGAGGGGTAACAAATCCGTACACCAAAAACCAGAGGGCAAGGAAAATTCATAACATCAGGAAAGAGCTGAAAACCCTAAAAAAGCAGCACAAGGAAGCTGGGGAGGAGGAGCGTGGGCCATTGTCAGAGCTGCGCAACATCTTAAGGAAGAAGCTTATTACTCTGCGCAGAGCCGAACGGCACAGGAGGCGGCGAAGGGAGAGGGCTAGGAGGAGAGCAGCCTTCATTAGAAACCCATTCGAGTTCACCAAACAGCTCCTCGGGCAGAAGAAAGGTGGACGCCTAGTCTCATCTAAGGGTGAAATTGACCAACACCTGGCAGATACATTCAGTGACCCATACAGAGAACAAGAGTTGGGGCAGTGCGATGCCTTGATAACACCACCAGAGCCTGTAAAGGAATTCGACCTGAGGGAGCCACTCCTGAAAGAAGTACAGGAAGTAGTAAGGAAGGCAAGGTCTGGGTCTGCACCAGGACCAAGCGGAACATCATATAAGGTGTACAAATACTGCCCCAAGCTTCTGTATCGCCTGTGGAGGATCCTAAAAGTCATCTGGAGGAAAGGGAAAACACCAAAACAGTGGCGGTGTGCAGATGGAGTATGGATCCCAAAAGAAGAGGACTCTAAGACCATCAGCCAGTTCAGAATTATCTCGCTGTTGAGTGTTGAAGGAAAGATCTTCTTCAGCATAGTCGCGAAGCGGTTGGCAGAGTTCTTCCTAAAAAATGGATACATCGACACCTCTGTGCAGAAAGGCGGCATACCAGGTGTTCCAGGCTGCCTAGAGCACACAGGCGTGGTTACACAGCTCCTCAGAGAAGCGAAAGAGAATAAGGGTGATCTGGTGGTGCTGTGGTTAGACCTGGCCAACGCCTATGGCTCTATGCCCCACAAACTGGTACAGGAGGCTCTGGAGAGGCACCATGTTCCCACTATAGTGAAAGCCCTTATTCAGGATTACTATAGAGATTTCAAGATTAGAGTCTCATCTGGGTCAATAACATCAGAGTGGCACAGGCTGGAGGTGGGAATCATCACAGGCTGCACCATTTCAGTGATCCTGTTCGCTCTTGCAATGAACATGTTGGTGAAATCTGCTGAACCGGAGTGCAGAGGGCCCAAATCCAAGACTGGAATGCGGCAACCACCAATCCGTGCCTTTATGGATGACCTCACAGTGACAACGGAGTCAGTGCCTGGAGCTAGATGGATCCTGAAAGGTCTGGAGAGGGTGATGGAATGGGCCAGGATGTCATTCAAGCCAACCAAATCCAGGTCCTTAGTGCTAAAGAAGGGCAGGATGGTGGAGAAACATCATTTTACCATCTCAGGAACTCAAATTCCAACCCTGTCTGAAAAACCAGTAAAAAGCCTGGGAAAGATCTTTGACAGCAGCCTCAGGGATACAACATCCATAAAAAACACCTGCGAGGAGCTGGAGAGCTGGCTAAAGACTGTCGATAAAACCGGGCTCCCTGGAAAATTTAAGGCATGGGTGTACCAACATGGGATTCTGCCAAGAATACTGTGGCCTCTGCTCCTGTACGAGTTTCCGATCTCCACCATCTCAGATTTGGAAAGGAGAGTCAGCCGCTACCTAAGAAGATGGCTGGGTTTTCCGAGGTGCTTAAGCAGTATCGCCCTTTATGGAAACACCTGCAAGCTGCAGCTCCCGCTAAAATCCATCGAAGAGGAGTTCAAGGTCTTGCGTGCAAGGGAGGTGCTGCAGCTCCGTGAATCTACGGACCCTAAAGTCTCTGGAGCAGGGGTAGAGGTCAAGACGGGCAGGAAATGGAGGGCAGAGGTGGCAGTAGACCAGGCTGAGTCACGGCTACACCATGGTGTCCTAGTGGGAACAGTGGCCAGAGGAAGGGCTGGGCTAGGAACCTTCCAAGGAACCCGGTTCGACAAGGCTCGTGGGAAGGAGAGGAGGCAACTAGTACAAAGGGAGGTGAGGGCGGTGGTAGAAGAGGAGAGGTCCAGCAAAGCAGTGGGAATGGCACGTCAGGGAGCCTGGATTAGATGGGAACAAGCTGTGGAGAGGAAGATCACGTGGACTGACCTTTGGCGGGCAGAGCCACATCGCATCAAGTTCCTGGTCCAGGCAGTCTATGACGTCCTCCCCAGCCCGTCCAACCTCCACACCTGGGGGCTGGTCGATACACCAGGATGTGCCCTGTGCCAGAGAAAGGGAACCCTTGAGCACATTATGAGCTGCTGCCCAAGAGCTCTGGGGGAAGGCCGATATCGCTGGCGGCATGACCAGGTGCTCAAAACAATTGCAGAGAGCATCCAGGCTACTATCAGCAGCTGCCAGAGGTCAAAGCCCACCAAACAAACAATCAGCTTCATCAGGGCCGGAGAGAAGCCAGGGAAATCCTTCAGGACAACAGCAGGGATTCTGAACACGGCACAGGACTGGCAATTGAAAGTAGACTTGGGCAAACAACTTAAGTTCCCCGAGCATGTCATTGAGACCACCCTGAGGCCTGACATTGTCTTGTTATCAGAGGCAACAAAGAACCTTGTAATGTTGGAGCTCACTGTGCCATGGGAAGACCGAATGGAGGAAGCCTTTGAGAGGAAGAAGGAGAAATATGATGGCCTTGTCAGCGACTGCCACAACCAAGGCTGGAAGGCAAGGTGCTTACCTGTGGAGGTGGGGTGCAGAGGCTTTGCAGCGAAGTCCCTTTACGGGGCCTACACTGCACTCGGCATCACAGGTGAGAGAAGGAGAAGGGCAATTGGCAATACCACAGAGGCGGCAGAGAAGGCTTCGAGGTGGCTCTGGATCAAAAGAGCGGAGCCGTGGTTAAATGCTGCTAGGGCACAAGCTGAGGCCTGATCAACCTCAGCTGGGTCGCCTGAAGGAGGGTGTCTGATGCTTCGAAAGACCCGAAACACCCAATGAGATCAGGAACATCACTGATGATGTGCCCTAGCTTAGCATCAGAAGATGTATTGTTACAACAGTTGTGGCATTGTTTAGTCTTAGATCAAAAACATATTAAACACTATCTCTAATGAAATGATGAAAGCTGAAGTCTTGAAACACGATATGCACTCTAAGAAAGCCGTTTTGCTTTTTCCCCAGTCGGAAAGTGACCAAACAAGCGAAGGAAAAAGCATCACAGATGAAGTGAAAGCAAAACAGTGTGTTGTTGCTGGTGCACCCACTGCTGGTGCTTCCTTTTAAATGTAATGTCTAGTCATCTTTATGACCCTTCAGCCCTGATTGTTGTTCATAACCATATAGTTATTTTTAAAAACATTTATATAATTATTTCTGAAAACAAAAACAATGCACAGTAAAATCAACAACATTTTAAAGGGAAAGTTCACCCTTATATCGTTCCAAATCTGTAAGTTTGTCGTTCATCTTCATAGCACAAATGAAGATATTTTTAATGAAATCTGAGAGCTTTCTGTCCTGATAGCTGAGCAACTATCAATTTCAAGGCCCAGAAAGGTAGTAAAGACATCATAAAAATAATCTCTGACTCCAGTGGTGTAACCTCAATTTTATGAAGTGACGCGAGTGATTTGTTTGTGCAAAAAACAATATCTAACAGGGTTGGAACGGCATGAGGGTGAGTAATTAAAGCTGCAGTGCGCTTTTTTCCTCTTTGTCGCCATCTCTGTTCAAAATCTGCAATTGCAGTCATTTGTGGAATTATCAACTTTATGCAAGTTGTGCCTCGGAAGCGCACAGCGTGGATGAACACAATGTTTGAGGAGAGTGTGTGTGTGTCAGTCGCCGCGCTGTGTGGATACTGGCATTCAGAATCACAGATTATTCTTTTTGGAAGTATGACCAACACAAGGATTTTCACTGTAAAATGTCATCTGAACTAGTAAGTAACATCCACTTTTGTTCTGACCAACTATGGAAAAAAAATAATGGCAGTAAATCGCGCTGATTAAATCTAACGATCACTTATCATATCACGTAAATCTGTGCAAATTATACTTTGTTCTCAAATTGTTATGTTCAAATGTTCAACGTTAACAGTGCGTGACTACATGTACTGTAATGTCCTTACGATATGTATCCTTGTTTTAGTATGGGTCCGGTTATAAACATTCCAGTTTATGACATATCCAGTCATAAACATAAAAGAAAAATTATTAATATTTACATTAAAACATGTAATTACGAGCTTACCATTTTGAATCGAGCCAAGGCAAGTAGATAGTTTTGAACACTGGCTGGTTATGCATTTACTCAAAAATTTATTTTGGATCATTTTTAACAAAACAAAAAAAACCCCTACGGACTACAGCTTTAATGATAGAATTTCTGGGTGAACTGGCCCTTTAAGTGTCTACATTTAAGACGAAACAGAAAACAAGACAGAGTCATTTCCACCTTTTCAGAGGACCTATTTTTAGACCTGGACCTTTCTGTCTGACCTTTTCTCTAAAGACACAGATCCATTACCACATTGACCTCATGTAATTGTTTGTCCCACTGCAGCTTTGGCATTGTAAAACTTAACAGCCCTTATCTGTACACACTAGACGGCTCACATCAATTACCTTCCCATCACAAATATCAAAGAAGCCACTACACTACACTGACAGTGTAGCATCACTGGAAATCTACTCAAATCTTGTCCGCTGAAACATTGCAAGAGTTTTCTTATAAAAGAGATCAAAAAGAAAAGAGCTTGTCAGCTAATGAACCTTAAAAAATATTAGATGCCAAATCAAAATTTAATTGTTTACTGTTGGTAAAGGTATACAGATAAAAAAAACTACATTTTTAAACTCTGGATCTATTTCATAACAGCTGAAACTTTAGATAAAACAATTTCAGCCATCTACACATTTGGTTCAAATTAGAAAAAATATGCATATCTGTGCAAAGTGTTCATAGATGAAGATGTGATGCTTTCTCTTTTTCATTTTCTCTCTATAATTGTCTATGAAGAATTATGTATTTTGTGAATAGAACAGATCACACAACGCACCAAAGTTCATACTCCTATGGAAACAGTGCATCCAATATAAGCAATATATGCCTTTTTTTGGTATCGTTCTCACCAAACAGTACAGTAAGCAAGTACAGCACATATTAGAGTGAAGGTGAAAAATTAAACTGAGACATGAGAGACATCTGCTGGTGGATTAGGGAAGCTGCAGCATTATGATTTAGACCTATTTCAGTCCCAACTTGATAACATTTTGATGATAATTTGATACACTGTCATTGTCACATGCTAGACTCTTTCTAGAACCCAAATTACCTGTCTGAACACCTGAAGGGCTATTTATAAAAAATAAATAACATACAAACATAAGAGATAAAGAAGTAAAAAATATTTTGCATAATAAAATAAATCTTAATATTGAACAAAAAAAATGAATGCAAAAAAGATTGAAATATTTCTATATGATCTAATTCTTGAATTAGTTTCTATACAGTATAACAAATAACCTACTAAAATTATGTTTAGTCTGTGTGTGTGTGTGTGTAGCCTATATATATGTATATATACTGGGCAAGGATTAATCGCATCCAAAATAAAAGTTTTTGTTTCCATAATATGTGTATAATTATTTGGTAAAACATTTCTATATAATATTAATAATGAATAAATGTATACAGTATATACACACAATACACACATACAGAAATAAACCTATACTGAACACAAATCAATTCAAACACATTTCTCACACAAGCACACATCACCAGCCTGAAATGTAATGAATAATCACTACTGCTGAAACAATTTCTCACTCAGATCTCAGGCTTCAGCATTTTAAGTCTCTCCATGGTAAGTTGCTGCCAAGTTCAACAAAGTGCTAGAAATAATAATTAGTTGCCATGACAACGGCGACTGGAAAGGGGGGTAGTTATGAAGACTAAACAATACAGAGAGGAATCAGTACCAGGAACCATTTGCATTTGAAGTGTGAAAGTTAGCACATATCTGTGCGTGTACATGCGTCACGTGTTTTTAATCCGAGCACAGTATGTGCCATAAACGACAAATCCGAAAACAATTTTTAAGACATATTATGATCCCAGTATATGCACATTTAATAAATATGTGCAAAATGACACTAGCAGAGGTGTCAGACAGCACATTGATAACTGATTACTTTAATGAGGTGACTTTCGCCTCACCTCGATTATATTTTCACTTTCTTCATGGCGGAATTTTCCACATTACCCACCTGGATCATTAACAACATTTTCTCATTGTGGGCCGGCCCTGATGGCATTAAAATCCAGTCTTTAGGACAAATGGGAAATTGCGAGGAAGTGGGGGAAGGAGGAAGAGAAGGAGGGAGGAAGATTAAATGTTATTACAACAGAGGGACATCCAATAGGAACATATGGCGCTAATGCTATCAGATTTCCCAGAGCATGCTGGGAAAGCACGTCGAGAGTCTCTTCTGATTCCTCGGGGCTAACAATACATTGACAATCTCATTTGCTTGGAGCCCAGCTCAGAGAATGGTTATCTAATGAAGTCATATGCATTTATTTCCTCCATGTGCCTGAGAGTTTTCTAGCACTGCAAATGTAACCAAGAGCAGGTGCACTTTGAAGGAAACCAAATGATACGAAGCGGACGGCTCCATTTATTGGATTTGATTATTTAAATAAAAACGCTCAGTGCATTTAATATTCCTCCGCTGCAATTCATCAAAAGACACAATGACACATTTTAAAACGTAAAAAAAAATCCTGCAGCACCCATCAGCTAAATCACTTTGGGCACTGATATAGCTAATGTGAGTAACAGACAATTTTTAAAAATCAGGGTCGAGCTCAGCAAAAATTCCTTCTGCTTTCAATCCCAACCAACATACATCACGTAGGACTGCAATCACTGAATATATCCATAGAGAATTTCTTTCTAAGGCTTACTAATACTGGATGTAATTAAGATCTGCCAAAATCAGAATCTATGCCTATGACTGTGTGCATGGTCATTTGCGCTACAAAAAGAGTAAGAGTACTGTGTTATCATCCCCAACTGTTGCTAGGAGCAGACAATTCATCTATTCAGTTGTCATGGTGATATTAATGTCTTTTTTTTCCCTGCTGCAGGTCAATGATTTGTTGTTATAGAGAGTATTTTTTGTGGCTTTTGTGTTAAACGGCAGTAATTACAATGACAAGACCCTCAGGAACAGAACAAATCGGACTGCATAAAAGGACAATCAGGATTTTCTCACTGCAGTGTGAGTGTTGAACAGCTCCCAGAAGTGATAATAACAAAAGCAACGGACGCATGCAGCAACTAGTTGAAGCACCAACCCACAAAGTCTTTTCTTGAAAATTCACATGCAGATCTGTCCTCTCGCTCGGCAGATGCTGAAGCTTCACGGGGGGTGATTATCCATTCCAAATGATCACACACACACCCGTGTGTGGTGTCACAGATGCCCTAGCACGAGAAGGCATTGTCACCACGACCTGCCAGCCACCTTTGGCTCGGTGGAAATGATCAAATGTCACAGTGTTCCACGCCACTCCGGTTCCACTAGGGGCCCTTCATCATGTGGCACCCAAGATGGAAAGAAAGTGTGACTTTGCAAAAGGTGAGATCTAAGAATGAGTGATGTGTGATGCTGAATTGGACGAGGAAGATAAGAGAAAGAGAGAACATCTTATTTAGTTTAGTTTGTTTGGAGTGATATAGCCATACCACAAAAGATAAAGTACTGTTATTAGAATGATAGCATTTTATATACAATTGTAAAGCAAGGGTAAATTCATTTTAAAGTGAATGTAAACGCTTTTACATTTGTAAAAAAATAAAAAAATAAATTGCAATTAAATGTTATTTCTTTTCTCTCTTTATATCCGTCATTCATCAAATTGTCCTGAAATTAAAAAAAAAAAAAAGAATAATGTTTTTTCAGAAAGAAATAAAATATATTTTTACATTTATGATAATAAGAAATGTTGCTTGAGCACCATAGACTGAATCCTGGAACAATGGCTTCTGAAACTTTGCCATCACACCTTTTTAAATAGATAAAGTGTTATTTTAAACTGTATTAATCTTTCCCAATCGAGTTTTTTCACTGCATTTTGGATCAAATATATCTTAAGCGTAGGTGTCTTCTTTCAAAAA